>PXNZ01000136.1:0-100498 GCA_003012085.1 Trichoderma brevicompactum
TCACTACATACTCTCTCGCATACTACGTTGTAAGCCCTGTTGAAGTTAATGTGCGAGGCAATTCTTTACTATTCATCAAGTTTCCTTTTCCGGACCACTTTGTAGTGGACACTGTCTTTAGTTTGCAACAAATATCGTACACCGGTGGATATCACTCAAGGGGGGGGGGGGGATATCGAGGTAACAGACACAACAGAGTGGACAAGAGAGGCTAAATCTTGGCATCGTCATGAAATCGTAAAATTCATGTGCCTATAGGTGTGTTGCCCACCATATCCAGGCTGCGCACAAACGACTCCGCCACGCCATTTGTCCCATCTGGCCAATTGACCCTTCTATCGGTGCCAAACCAACTGTATCTACAGAATTTGCGCCAAGACGTTCAAATTGCTCTCCTTATGCCAAGTAAGTGTAAGAGTTTTCTTCTCTCTCAAGGTAATCCTTCTCAATTAGACTGTTTCCGGCGGTTAGCTAATCCGGTTTACATCTTCAGCCCAATGTTTACATTGTGCTTACCTCTCGATTTCCTTCTTGATGGCGGCTGGCTCGACACTGCCTCTCTTCTTGGTCAAGTTGATGACCTCGGCTACTAGCTCTGCATGGCCCATCGTCTTACGGCTCTTCATAATGCGCACAATCGCTGCCTGTGTCTCGAACCGTCTGTCTTGAGCAATCTTCTCGTGCGTAGCCTTGTTTTCTTCTTTCGTCTCCTTCAGTTGGATCTGGTTGATCTTGACGCGGTACTTGGCGTCGGTGAAAGCCTTGTTAAAAGTAAAGGTATCTGTGGGATTCACATCACGGCCTTTTGGATGCTTTGTCAACACACGGGCCTTCCCACAGGCCAGTGACTGGAGCGTTCTGTCCAAATCACCTCCCTGAAGGCCGGTGGCGGCCGAGATTTGCTCATATGCCAAGAATCCATCTGCAGCGACATCGTTGAAGAGCAATAGCACAGCAGCCTGGAACGCCGACACGAGGAGCTCTTTTGCTCCCTTGGGAAAGGTTGCCTTGATGGCACAGTGCGCGAGTGAGTGCTTCCATGTCAACACTCTGCCTGTATGCTTGTTCTTGTAATGCCTATCAAACTGCTCGATGCGTGTGGCCACGTTATCAGGCAGATTGAGCCTAACATCGGGGTATGTTGGCCATGCGGCGGCGGATAGGATCATAACCTGCAGATCCACTTTGCCAATGCGGTCGGGGTTGCCTTCACACCACTCCTTGTAGGCCTCCATCTCGTCCTTGGCGAGTTCTTGGTCTTTGAACATTTGCTCCAGATTGTGCGTAAAATTCGAGCCACATTCCCCTCTCAGTTTGGTGAGCATGTTGCGTTCTGCGTCTTGACTAGCGCTGCGACCCATGAGAAGTCGGCGAGCCAAGTCTTTCTTGTAAAAGGCCTCGAAGGCGTCTTTGCCCTCAATGAACCGGAAAAGCTCCAGAGCCTGATCTAATTGTCTGTCAAGCTCAGCGTCTTCGTCTGCGGTGCTGGCATGCCCCGCCTTTTCCGCTGCAGCCCTATCTTTGACATCGGAAAGAAGCTCCTTGGGAAGGGCTCTGATGCCACCACGAAGCAGCATGTCAATATGCTTCGCCGTCATCTCTCCAATCTTTGAGGTACCCGATGACCAGCAGTCAGCTATCCGCCGGTCGTTCATAAACTTGCCAAATGCTTCTCGCATTCCCCAGAGGAAATCTTCATCCTTGTTGAACGCGTCGCGGATTGTCAAGTCCAGCGCTCGGCGCAAGTCCAAGAGGCGCAGCACCATTTCGTCTCCTCGAGCTTTATCAGATACTATCGAAGCGCCTGTTTCTCGAATGTAATCGCTCCACGGTGTCTTCAGCTTCTTTTGTATCCCTGATAGCCGGAGAAGGTCATATAAACCCTTCAAAGACTTCACATCTCGATCAGACAGCAGACTGGACAAGCTTCCCCCATGAAGAAGCTTGTCAGAGTATTGGTCGATCAGAATGTTGTGTGCCAGTGTCATCGATTGCCTCTCTGTTGTGCTGTCCAAGTTGTACGCTATGCAACGGTAGTCTTCGCGTTCCAGGAGCCGCTCGCATGCTTCGATATACTCTTTCAAACTCAGCGGGCTGCATGTTTCTCCAAACTCTCTGAAATATGCTTCAGATTGCTGTAGATAAACGGGCTCAAACTGCTTCGTGTATACCCCCAACACGTACAACATCATGAGAGAGTCTTTGAGCAGTTCAGGATCCATCCGGCTATCCCCTCGGCGATCGAAGTTGATCAATTCGCAGATTGCCGAGATGATTTCTGCTCCAGTGGTTGGGCCATGTTCCACAGCCTGCGACGAGAAAGCCATGCGACAGAAGCGTGTGATGGCCATATCGTTGATCGATGGCAAGGACTTGAGGAGCAGATACGTGCGGTCAAGGAAGCTAAAGGTTGATCTGATGAGGATCTACCGATAAAGTGAGCAATGGGGCGACAATACGAGTGTGCTTGCATAGAGGAGGTCCATACCGTCTGAGCATTCCACGTCTTCCATTCCCCCAGGGTCTTCCTCAGGACGTCGAGGCTGGACATCTTGGCTGCGCTCTGTATCCTGGGCAGAATGACGCTCTTTAGGTGCCTGTCAACCTTGTCCTTGAGCGTCCTGTAGACCTTGTCGGCGCTGCCGTTCCGGCACATGTCTTCAACGCCGCGATAGAGGCGCTCCAGCGGGATAGCCGGATTCTGGTTGTTGAAGATTGCGTCCAGCGCTCCCTCAAGCTCCTTCTCTGTCCGCGCATAGTATTCTTGAATCCGCGCTTCGTGATGGACGGGGCTGCGCAGGTTCTTGATCACCAGCTTCCGCGCTCCACTATGAGGCTGGAAGGCCGATTGGCGCCTCGTGAGGTCGATGACCTCGGGCATCTTGCCCCTCGCTTTGGCGCTGGCCATGGTCGAGCTGTCGGAGAACCGGGGTCTCTTGGCTGCTGACGGAGACGATGAAGACGAAGACGACGATGAGGAGAGGCGTGGGCGGCGGCGTGAGGGGGAGGCCGGATCGACTGTCGCTGGTTGCATGAACGTCGATTGGCACGAGCAACTCGGCGCAAGCTGCCGCCTTGTAGTCTGTGTCGTGATTTCGGTGATACGGGCCGGGATCGGTGGCACGGCGGACACGGTATCGGCGGACGCGGGCCAAGAGGTTGTCGTATTTGCTAGCTGATCTGTAATGGCGTTTGTAAGGTTCCCGCCTTAGCACGCTTGGGGAAGATCGAGTAATCGGGGGTGGGACTGGACGAACGGTTTTTGGGTCAAAGTCTGGGAGCTGGTTATTATGTCATGATGGATGGACGCATGGAGGAGGCTTTGGGCGGTGGGACCCCGCGATAAGGAACTTCGATTACCGCATCCCCAGCGAGCGCTTAGCGCATGCAACGCGCTAGAGCGAGCCTCTTGCAGCGCTTCGACGCGCTACAGAATACGCCACCTGATGCATGTATTGATCCATTAATGTCAATCTGCCAGGTGAGTTCTGACGGTATTGAATTAGGATAAGCTTACAGAGTACTTGAAGTTTGTATTATTTATGGAATTAACACTACTCGTGATTAATCTCCAGGCAATCAATAACATATCGCTCAAGAGCCTCATTAGCAACAGGCGCCAGGATACCAGCATCTACCCCGGCACCTTTAAGAGCGCGTAAAGTATTCTCAACATTAAAGCGCGCCATTCCTTCGTAGAGCTCCCATCGAGTCTTCTTGCCAAGCACCACCTCCTCCAGCATTGGAAGTAAAGGGAAAAGCCTCAAGGATGAATTATTCGAGGCCGTCTTGAGCTCCCTTAACCAATCAGCATACTGAAGACCTTTCATTTGGATTCCGCAGAGCTTTCCAACCACTTCAAACAGGTCTACCACATCGATTGCTTTTCCTATGTCCGGCGTAATATGATATGCATGTCCTAGGTTCTGATCTGACATGGAGATGACCTTGAGAATCGTTGCCACGTTGTCCACAGCAATGAGCTCCTTTCGTTGATCGGGCAGTAACGGATAGCAGTGAAGTTTTGCGCAATCTGAGAGCAGACGGCCCATGAAATCGTCTGGATTCCCCATCCCATTGGTGCTATTGCATAATACAAAACCGAGACGATAAATCGCCGCGGGGAATCCTCGACGCATCAAACGAGACACTATCTCGTCTGCTACCCACTGACTTTGTCCATAGCCATTTTCATACCGCAGTGCTGACTCGAGATATGGTTCAAGCGAGCCATCTTCATCAAGCAGGCTATCCTGCTTCATTAGCCCAGTCGGGCCAAAGGCAGCGATGCTAGAGATGTAGTGGAACGGCTTCAGGTGTCTATCACATGCGGACTTGAGCATGTGGTAAGTTCCTATGACATTGGATTCAACGTGGTGTGTGTATGGCTGAGTGTAATCGACCTGTGCCCCAAGATGATATATGACATCCGTCTGGTCGGCGAGGTTGTGGTAGGCGATCGTCTCAAGACCCAGCATTGGCAGGCTAAAATCGCCGGGAATAGCTTCAAGTTTTGACTTGAGGGGCTCGGCAAGGCAAAGGCCGTATCTTTCAAGATTAGCCAATAGCCTTTTAAATGCCTGATCGTCCGTGTCGGCTCGCACAAGACAGCGTATTTTCCTGACTTCAGACGCCTTCAACAGTTCTTGTAGAAGAAAGGGTCCTACAAACCCAGTTGCACCAGTAAGAAGCACATTACGGCCATCTTTCCATTTCGTAGCTGTGCTGGATGGGGGTTTAATCTTGTCACTGAACAACTTTGAATCTTCTTGCATCATGACCGACACTGGCTTTGCATAACTCAATTTCTGACCATATTGGAGTCTCTCAATCGCCGCCGCTTGGTCCTTGAGCAGTGGATGTGTATAAATTTCATCAGTCGGAAGAGCAACAGCAAATGTCTGCTGGATGTACCCCAGCAATGCCGCAACACTAAGAGAAGTCCCACCAAGGAGGAAGAAGTTGCCCTCATTATTGATCATCTCTGTTGGAACTGAGATGAGAATTTGAGCCCAGAGCTGCTTCAGGCCCTTCTCAATAGTGGTGAGTCCTTGGAATTCTGATGACTTGGTAGCTAGGATACGGGCATGCCGCTCCTGGAGCTTCTGTTGTGTCGACTTTAATGCCTCTTTGTGATCAATCTTCCCGTTTATATTAAGTGGCAGCTGTTCAAACTCAGTGAACTCTGGGATCATATACCTAGGCAACCTCCTTCTTGCTTCTGCAAGAAGCATACCAAAAGCTTGTTGACCATTCTTATAGGTAATACACGCAATAAGATAGTTGGTGTTTGAAATAGGGCCTGAGTATTTCATAGCTGCGACATTCTTTATCAAGTTTGTCTGCATAAGTTCCATTTCAAGCACATCTAGTTGAACGCGGTGGCCGTTAATTTTGATCTCCCGCTTCTTGCGACCGGCCCAAGACATGTAATCGCCCATGCACGCCAACTTTGTCACCTGTACGGTATAGTCGAACGTGTCTTCTTGTATCGTGAGGATGCTCTACGCTTAAAAATGCTTCAGATGTTTTCTTGTGGTCAAACAGGTAGCCGGGAGATAAACCAGGTCCACCAAGCCATAGCTCCCTGGATCCAGGACTGGTGACTGGCTTCCCCTTATCGTCCAAGATGTAAGCGTCTGTCTGATGTACAGGTCTTCCAAGAGGCATACGGCCTTGATCGAGATCTTTTTGAGTCAATACATGTACGAAAGCTACGATAGAGCACTCTGTTGGACCATAGCAATTAATGAGCCTTTTTGGTGCGCCCTTCTGTAAGACGCTTTTGCATGCCCCGATACTGGGCAGCTCTCCACCTACAATGATTGTTTGGCACTTTGAGAAGGCATTTGGATAGAACTTTGCAATTTTGCTAAAGAGGCTCGATGTAATAGTCAATGCCGTGATATATTTTTCTTCCAATGTCTTTGCAAATGCGATGGGGTTAAGAAGCTCTCGTCGGTCTACCACCACAATGGTGGCGCCAAGGAGTAATGCAACCCATATATCGATGAGAGAAGCATCAAAACTAGTGCTATTAATGTGTCCAAACCTTTCTTCGCTTGCGGATTCCCCCCACATTTCATCACAGGCCAGTCTCAGGATGCCACAACCAAGAATCTGAATTGCTCTCGGTACTCCAGCTGTGCCCGACGAGAATAGAATATGGGATCGAAAGTCAGAAGGAGTATTCCCTGGCAAAAAAGCTTGCTCCAGATATCCGATGGAGGGAGATTGAGAGGCGCGGTGCTTGGAAATGTCCAAATGGAAAAGCCTTCCTTCAAATCTAACGCGATTTTTGTTGGCATCATCAACAACTAGGTATTTGGGCTTGGCGAATGCAAGACGTGTTTGAACATCCGCCTCGGGGAGAGTTGAGTCTAATGGAAGACAAGTCCCCCCTGCGTAAACAATCGCCAGTTGGGCAATGATATGCCCAATAACATGACCAGTACAAATGCCTACGATATCTTCATAGGCAATACCGGCTTTCCTTAGCTCAAAGCACAATAATTGTGCTTCAAGGTGGAGATGTTTATAGGAGATGGTTGTTTCATCAGAGACAATGGCCATCTTATTTGGGTTGTGATGTGCCACTTTGGCGACAATCGAACCGATGCCCCTCTCTTTAGATTCGAAAGGCACAATCATGGGAACAAAAAGGGTCTCAATAAGATATTGGGATAATGGAAAAGGTCTGGTCTGATACTTTTATAGGATAAGATAGCCAATATTTGTATGAGGATACTGATATATAGACTGGGAATATCGGAAACCTTGTCGTTTAAATAGATAGCCGTTCGCGTGATACTTGCTCAAGCTGAGAACAACATCACGAGCCTTGCAGCTTCTAGACAAATAATGATAGATCAACGTAGTCGCCGAAGGGTGGCGATTAATAACCACGTGAAGATGCTAAGATGCGTGTAATAAAAAAAAATTCTCCAATTACAGATGAAGGCTAGTAGCTGAATGGCGAGGCTTGTGTGACATTTGCGATGGTTGAACTTGGATGCCACGCAGTTACGTAAATGGAAGCTTGCTTCTTGCTTCGACGCTCATATTGATCACACCCTCTTCATAGTCACGGGTTGGCAACGCATTGAATGGCTGAATCGATAGAATGTGCTTGGCACTATAATGGTGTATGAGTGTGAGGGCATTGGGAGGGAGTGACGATGTGAAAAGCTGTTCTGGATCGCTGTGTATCTCCTATATTAGACCCATATAGATACTTCTAGCCTCATTTAGAATTGCCTGCATATTTGTATCATAAGAAAAATTCCCTGTAGTATAAGCCATTGTCATACATAAATGGGAATATACTGTTCTTTGTGCTGACAGTTACCTATCTACTCTCAAGTCAATACTGATTGATACCTCGCACTTAGTATACCTACAGATATGTGCTCTACAGGATGATGACACGCTGTGGTTTAGGGTATATGCTCGTGTTACAGACGATTTCATCTCGATCTCGCACTCCAAAATGCTGCCATAAAAAAGCTACCCACATTCCAAGCTGTACCCCAATCGCCGTAAAGTAGCCTTGAACTGATTACCAGTGCTATAAGAGCGGCAGATATCAGAGGGAAAACGATAGAATTCTCACAGAATGACCATGTTTCGTCAATCAACAGTCCTCGGAACGGCAGCTCGCCAAGCTGAGGGCAGTGCCATGTATCAACTATTTCTAGGAGGTCCCTAAAATCGCACATGTCAATATCAAACCTTACTCGCAGAGTACTATCATGGCTTACCTGTGTCCATAGATAACATCATCCTCGCCTTCGAAAAGATCGTTCGCCATGGCGAAGTTTGGGTTAGTGAAGGCAAGTTGGAGGAACGGCCGTAGTTTAAGTTGGCCAAGTCGCCGCCGATTTTTGAATAATTCCCGTTCTGGACAAACTTGACATTCCTCATCATAAAGCTCCGTTACACAGCTCCAGGAACAAAAAATGCAACCCGTTGACGAGTTATACTCGCAGGGCTCATCCTGCGGCGTATAGTTGGCAATATTTTGCTGAAGCTGATTTTTTTTTTCTTCCACATTGTTTCTAGAATAAGTTCCGTGGTATACAATTTTCTTCAAGGCGTTATATTTAGTATTAGGAGATCGCCCTGCGAAGGAAATCTGTCAAAACAGTCAGCGGGAGGTCATCCAGTTACTATATTCATAGTGGGCTTCTACAAACATCAACAATATCAATTTCTTTTATTTTTAGAAATAGCCCTAAGTAGTGTCGCCAGCCCCCCTGAGCATCAAACCAGGCTCGACGGATTTCTCTCCACACAGCTACACCGTCTGCTGCATTTGAGATATGTACGGGAATAATGCGGCAGGAATCTTTGTGACCTGAGCAGAGCAATAGCACATGGGGCGTATTAACATCGGGCGAAATAATCGGCTCCAGGATCTCGAATATTTTTTTCCTCCTCTCCTCGTGGGGGTTAACGCTCAGGTTTATGATCTTGACTTTGGTTGAGCGCCTTATTTTTGGTTTTGGGGGCAGCTGCGGATGGAGCGTTTGCGAATCTTGCCTCATGGATTCGCCTCGGCTCGCAGGCAATTGGTTTGGAGGGGTCCGTGGACGCAGCGCTGGTCTTAAAGGTGCCTGGCTCGGTGGGATGTATTGCTGGCTATTATGTGATGCATGAAATGTATAAAATGGTAAAGGAGAAGGGTTAACAGGAATTAAACTCCTGAAGCTCAGAAATGCTTTGATATTCCGCGGGAATGCACCTGGCACGTCTTTCAAGCGACGTTTAGAAGCAATGTGATGACTTAGAGTTTGGACCTGCTCCTCAATTTCACCATCCAGGCCAAGGCGCGGCATTATCTGCGCGGGCTTCGGATGAAGAGGCATATCCATTGCTGTTGCACAGTTCAAAATGCAACGGAGTGTGATTAGGCAAAGACGATATACGACAGGAGGTATGTTTCGCCGTACCTGTGAGGCGAATGAATAAAAGAGAGATTGGGGCTGACCTCAGCTCATTGTTGTTTTATAAGTTGAGAAACATGATGAACTGGGTTGGCTATGGTTAAATGCTGCGAAGGAAACCACCTGATGCCGTGGCGGAGTGATTGCATATACGACAGCAGCCAAAACTATAGATGGCATCGCTGTTGCCTGAATGCCCAACCACTCCAGCACCACAAATGCAATGTCAAAAGACATGCTTCATCTTTCTTTTCATTTGTTAAGATTATATGAGGCTATGCTGCTGTAACATCAGATGTTATCAAGGCTGACTGGGTAGGCTGATTCTGCAGCCTGTCCGGCTCATTAGGTACAGGTATGTACATATGTGCAGTGCACTGCAAGTATTGCATATCGACAGCCTCACAGTTATATTGAGCGCGTAATATTACAGTTCGGTAGTAAGCCACAACTATGAATCATTACAACGTTAAGGGTTCAATTTGGTATACTCTGATATATAAATCAGCTTCCTACTTGATTACAATACTCAGGTAATGTTGAGCCGTATCGTCTTGTATCCACTCCACAACTATCCAGTAAAAACAAGGCTGTCAGGCAGCAGCAACATCTCCACAGCGAAGTTGGGCAATCTGGGGTTATTGACAGCTAGGGTGAATGAATCATCATCTGTTCATACCTAACCAACTTGAGTAGTGATCGAGATGGATGGTGAGTTAGTTCATCGATCGTCTGCGATGGGTAGCGTCTTTCATTCCAGGAGATTAAAGCTCCGTCTTCGGCCAACGCTGAAGCATCCGTACTGGCTCCAGAAGATTATCAGCTTAAACTATACTCACGGATGGTGTTTAAATCCGTTCTCAGTCCTAGACTTTACTGAAGCTCTTTGTCTCTGTTAGTGTATTTGGATCTGCCAATGTGCTTCGCTCCCAGGCGAACCGGACTGAGCCCCTTTAGACGAGAAAGCTCCATGGGGCAAAAGTTGTACGAGACTAGAGATCTCCCAAAGATCGGCATTGTTTGCCCGTATGATCTGGGAGCGCGATGTGATTAGTACTTGTAATTGAGATTTAGGCCCTTGACGCTCCATCTCGTGTCTGCAATAAAGCGGAAATACCATGATTCTAGATTCAATAATGGCACAAGCTGAACGAGCGGGAGCTCCTACTCCGTCCCTGTATCTGACCAGCCATCTCCTAGCGCAGGGGTTTAGTATTGATGTCTCCGCTCTCTACTAATAGCGCCAAGCGCTATCTAAACCGCGGGTCGTGGCAAGACAAGGGTGAAGCATCGCATTGATACCAAAATGGCAAGGCTTCATGCTAAGTGTCGGAGGCAAACGGTGGCTACGTGAGCTACGACTGCGCTACTTGTCGCCCTTCCGAGCTGAAATTGTTCGGCAACTCCAATTCGTTTGATACACCAGATGGTCCATATGGTCTTGGATTAGAGCAGCACTACTAGTAGTTCATCAGTCGATTCAGGAAACAACATCGAGTCTCCACTAGGAAGCGCGGCCCAGACCGCTGCTCACAATAGACTATTGCAAGCCACAACGTGCTCAAGTAGATCCGGATCCCGATGTAAAAGCGTAGTATAAAAAGCAATGCTCGGCCATGAAGGGGTAGCAATTTTTGTTAGAGACAGAGGTTGTTGAGAGTTTCACTCACTCTGATTGATACTTGATTGGATTCCATCAGCTGCAATGGTAAACGTCAAGGCCGCCTTTGCCTTGCTGGCTCTGAGCACAAATGCTCTCGCCCACATCCCCCCAGCGAAAAACGAGCTGATCTGCACGACCGAATATGGACGTTCTTCTGTTCGCCATGTTTCAACTCACACCTCGACCGAAACTAAGAAGCGCACCTATACCGAACTCATTACCAAAACTCCCGTCGTCACCGTCCGAGCTCCTCCCAAGACTAGAACTGTTTACAAAACAAAAACGGCAGTTGTGCGCTCAACTGCCTCAACTGTCACAGATGTAGCTACGGTTACATCAACTAGTAAGATAATGTGTACTGTACTGGCTAGTCAATTTTAACAACTAATCGTGAACAGATACAATTGTCGAGCCGTCGACAAATACCGTTGTCGTGACAAGCACATATACAGATATATCGTCAACCACGGTGACGCCAACCTATACAATGCCCACGCCCGATGGCTTCATCCCCGTCTCAGCCGAACCAGGCTTTGTGCCGAGGGCCAAAAGGGCAGAATATCTCGATCACCAGAAAAAGTCAAAGGCCCAGGGAGAGCAATGCATCGGAGGGTCGGGCGGCAAGCCCATCTTCTATCCTCCCTTGCACATTGAATCCGTCCATTGCCGCAAGGTTGTGGAACAAATTGTCGTCAAGACTGTTGTCAAAACGGCCCGAACGGCTACCAAAACTCTTGCGCCATCTACGAGCACCAAGGTCATCTCCATCACCACCACGTCTACCTCTACAGTATTCCCTGCAGATGTCACCAGCACGGTCACTGCTACTACTTCCACTACCTCTACCTCCATCACCGATTCCTCAACTACAGTCGTCACAACTACTTCAAGTAGGTCGTCCTTTTGTCGTGCCATTCCGTCTACAATGCTGACAGTTGTGTCTCACAGCTACCGTTACAAGCCAGGCTCCCACAGTGACAATCTATCTAGCCTGTTCTCAAGAAAACATTGCCTCAACTGCCAATGGAGGTGCCTTCATTTCCAACGTCGGCACTTCAGCATCCAAGATTGTGAGCGGTGGCAATGGTGGTGATGCCCTTGCTTGCTGCAACGCTTGCCAGGCTACGCCATTCTGCCAAGCAACTCTCTCCAGCACGCAGGAGGGCTTCTGCTTCTTGCTTACCAACAGCAATACACCCCAACAGTGTAATCCTGGCCAATTCTATGGCGATTCTTTCCACACTAATCCAAACCCGTCCTTCCGATTCACGGTGAGCAACGGGCCATGTGGTGCTATTCAGAACGCCGGTTCGGTTTAGACACCGCTACGATGTTGAACGGATATAAAAGTTACCGGATTGGAAGATAGAGGAGTTTTAAAAGACATAATTCTTAGGCATAATTTTACGCTATATACTTGACTGATGGGGGATTTGAGTTGTACATGCGACCTACTAGCAAAAAATATATTTACTAATAAATACGCAATCTATATAGTCAACTCCGCTTGGTGGTAGGGGGCCTTGCCGCTCTATCTGTGCGATTGACTCTCCCACTACCTCGCCGCTATAGCCCATCTGAGGCGCGCCGTGATCTAGAAATATACCATCCGGGGTATCATACCACGAATACTAGGCTGCCCTAGTATGTAACAAGAATTCTGCATCCAACAACATTATATAAATTATATTACTAGTCAGTGATAACCCTGCTATTTGGTAAGCCTCATCCAAATAACACGTGGTCATCCTCGACAAGGTTTCCATCCTATGCCACAAAGATAACAGCTAATATGTTACAGCTTAAATCAAATGAAATCGCTTCCCATCCCGCGATGCTTGCTATGCTCAACTTTGTTCCATGTCGAATATTTTACAATCTAATCTTCTTCTGCCTCATATCGCCTAACTATCTAGTAGTAAGTCTGTGTACACTAACGGCAAATACCTATGTTTAATCATGTTGGGATATACATTTGTGCCTTTATGCATATGCCGCCCATCCTGTCATATCAAGTTAGCAAATTGATCCAATTACCACATCCTATGGCCGCTTTTCGATTTTACGTACCAGAATACAATACTGCAAGGTTTCGCTCATCCGTCGCTTGGTTTATAAGATCATTGACTGTGGCGGTCACGCTCAATGTTTTTGAGAGCTTCTTCCTCACAACCTCCAAGGCTCGGTCGCCTTCTGACGGCTCATTCAGATGGCTTGTGGATTTCTTTTCTTTCTTTGTATCCACTTCTGCTTGATCTGCGTCATCAATGGCTCCATCATCATCTTGTCGGGCCTTTTGTAGTTTGGCTAATCGCACTGGCGAGACGGACCAACTATATAGAGGGTCGTATCGCAAGACATCCAAGATTGTCATTATTGAATATTGTTCTTCTCGGAGTGCGTCGAGAGTGACCTCGCAGCAGCGGCGGAACACACCCTCTGTCTTCGTGATTCCCATCCCATCTACGATATCCCTGGTAAGGCGAAACGGGACAAGCTCGGGCACAGGTAAGATCCTGCCAGTCTCAAACGCGATGCCCAGGTCAATGTGGACAGCTTCTCCAGTCTTGGTATCCAGAAGAATGTTATGGCCATGGCGATCTCCCAACCCGAGCACATGTCCAAGCATCGATATGGCTGCCGTGCTGCGTGTATAAGCTAACCGCTTTACGAACCACTCATCGGGATCCACAAAGTATTCCATGAAGAAGTATCGCATAACAGGCTGAAACCTTTCCGTAACTTTTCGGTAAGTGCTGATACGCTGCTCCACTGTTCTGTTCTGAACATTGAATATCTCTTTTCGGCACTGCGTGCCCTTAAGATCGCGGGGGTGGTACCGCTCATGTGCCGGCATGAGAAATTCATGTAAAGGAATTGTGTCGCGGACAAATTCAATCAGCCCAGAGGAGGCTGTGAGCGGAAGCACTTTGTATGTTCGGATGCCTAGATTCCTTTGACGCGTCGCTCTATGGAGTTTCAACAGAGAAGAGACTGCCGCAAAGACCTGCTCCATGATGGCGTCTTGACGGAGATCGTCTTGGCCGCCCTTCACTAGCTGTTTATATTTTATACCATCTGTTCCAATCGCAGTGATTATTTTCGGTGCACTCACGCCCGATGCAATCGTCATCGTCGGGTCAAGCCTCGAGATCATGGGAACTCTAGAATAGTCTTTGTTGGCATTGACCTCGATATGCATCGTCGGCGGAGGTATGCGGAATTTGGCTAGGTAGTTCATAAGATTTTTGGCTGCAGTGGAATCTTTCAGTGCAACCTTTGCACCGGATTTATACTTTGATGGGTCTCTATCCAGAGCAAGCATGTGATAGTATTTGCTTGTTTTTTCAATCGAGGCCCATATATCAGCAACGGTGTTTGTGTTTGCAAGCTTTTGTGCGATTCTTTCATGGGCTTTGACACGAAGAACCGCAACTTCGTCTTTCTGCTGCACTCTCGCTTTCGTACCGGACCAGATATGATACATGCCATGGTAAGGGTGATCCATGCAAATATTGCAAACCAAATCCGAAAGCAAAGCCTGGAATGTCGAAGCCTGGTTTTGTAGCCGCGACGTTAGCTGGCTCATAAGACCGGCAAATTTGGCCGTCGGGACTTTGGAGAGATGCCGCAGAACTGCCTTGTTTGTCGTATCATCGTCCGATCTTTCGAGCCACAAAGCTGTAAATCGCAAAGCGTCGTTGTTATGCTCGTCTGAAGAGGCTAGTGATAGGAGATAATTTTCAAGACTAAGACGGACAAACTCACTCCGTGTCATTTCGACACGTCGTAACTCCTGCTCATCAAGATCAAGCCACTGCTTTTCTTTCGACAGAACATGTGAATATTTGGCTTTAAGCTGTGAGTCTCTGGTAGAAGAAATGAGGGACTTGAGTTCCTCGACTTCGTCACTCTTGCCCCTTTTCAAGTTTTGTAAACGTGTGAGGTCCTCCAAGCTATCCGGATCTTGAAGCTGTTCGTCACAAAACACGGCGAATTGATGAAATACCAAACCTGCTTCTTTTCCCTCGGCACTGCCTTTAATCTCTTTGAGGGCTGGCTCTAAATACTTCTTCTGTATATCACGGGGTTTCTCTAGACGTGCGACAGACATCCTATGGCCAATCTTCGAAAGAAGATCAGATCGGCTCACAGGGATTGCCTGCTTCTTGAGAGTTGTGACGTTGTCAATTCCTTGAAGCATTTTGATCGATGAACTCATTTCTCCGTGGTCCCATAATGAATTGGCCACTTCGATCTTGATCGCAACATCCACATGGACGCCCAAGTCTTCACATGGCTTTATGAGGTCACTCAGAGCCGTCGAAATGTTTAGTGATTCTTGTGTAGCTTGGTGATAACGGTAGATACCAGATGCGAGGAGCATTGATTTGATCTCCATTTGCCTTATACCCGCCACCGACAAGGTGGCATTTCCAAGCAGCGATGCGTGTTGACTGAACATGCTCATTGTCGTTCCTCGATAGGAGAGAATTTGGCTTACATCGTCATATCTGCATATAACTTAGTGACTGGGGCTCCACTTGACCTTTGGATAAAAAAGAGTATACTTACATGCCGCTCTTCATCCATTGACTGCGTTCCTGGAACTGACTCATAAGGCCTTCCAATTCGGTCACGTCTGAAATGTTCAAGATTTCGTCCAGCTCAGAGAGCGCCGCCAAAGCTCCTAGTCTACTTCTCAATGCTGTTGCATTGTGGTTGTTGCTGACTACGCTTTTCATCGTACGAGCAAAACCATCGTATATGGCTGTCTGCATTGCTGATAGACTCGTAGCCTGATGCATAGTCTGGTATGCTTTATATGTTACAACAGCATAATGGTCGCTTCCGGATGGTACAGGAAGATTCCATATTTCGAGTCTCCTTGCAGTATGAAACGTACTCTCTATAGAAGACGGAGTGGAGCCAAGGTTCTGTTGTGTTTGCATTAGAGAATGCGACAAACCAGCAAACCCTAGCGTGCCTAATGCCTTCACCAGAGCATGGGCATCCGACTCTGAGGCATTTTGTCGCAGTCGAATATGACTATCGTACTGAGCGCCTCGGAATGCAAGATTCTTTGTCCCCTCTTGTTCATATTCCAAGCGAGCTAGGACGTTTGATAAGCTTGCGTCCTCGGGTAATCCATAGTACGCATCTGGATCATCAATATTTTCGAAGATTGCTAACAAAGTTTCGTTAATATCTGCTTCTTTGGCTACGGACGATCTTCGAGATGCGCGTGATGTTTCAGAAGCGGCTATCTCAGCGAAGAGGAGAGCTGTTTTGTGCATGCCGCAACGGGTTGCAGATGAGGCGGCCAAAGCATAGTCAATATCCAGCCAATGCAGTCGATCTGCTATCGATGACTCCTTGGGGTATTCTTGGGTCCTGAGATAAAGTATCGTGTTGATCAAGAGTTTGATATTATCTTTGGCAGTTTGTTCGGTCGATCCAATCCATTGCTTCATAGCTCCAGACAAAGATTTCTTGGTAGCCTGTTGCTGTTCTAATTGGAAGTAGAGAACCAGGTGGACAATGAAAGGAAAGGCCTTCTCAGCAAACCCTTTGACTTTGAGAAGTACCGGTGAAAGTACAGAGAGAAGGATTGAGCTTGGTACTGACTGCGCAAGGAATGCGCTTAAGCGGGGTAGCCAGCTCTGCGATGTGATATCTTCAGTCCACGAGAATTGCTCATCTTCCGGTAATTCAGCGGGTGCAGCTTCTGAAGGAGGAGTGCGATATGACCCCCATTGAGATGCACTGAAAAGCGATTCGGACAAGCTTCGCTGGCCCGCCGTAACGAGCGGTGCATCATCTTCCACGACTGCTTGCGATATTGCAGTCCGCAACGTAGCTTCAGCCAATCCGGCGGTGACAGAGTTTGGATTCATTGTAAGGCCTTGGAGGAGGTGTAAGAGTCCCATTTCAGATCCATGGGGCCCAGGTGCTATCTTTTCATATTGGTCTAGTTGCGACTCCCTTAGAATATCTTCAGGGATGGTCCCTGAGGCTAGAAACGAACGGCCTACAACTCTTCCTGCCCAAGCCAGATAACGTTCACTAAGATGTTGAGCTCCGCAGCTTTTCCATACCGCCGAAGCATGATTGATGGCATGTCGGTCGCTTTCCACAACATCATTTCGAATATGTGTCGGGATAGTAAAATCGCCGCATAGAAGGCCAAGTGCAAGCTGTCGTGAAGACTCATTGAGGAGCTGGCTATCTGACATTTCATCATTCAAGATGTCTAGTAGGAGCTTGCTTTCGGACGTGTTTTTCTCTGCATTGCCAGAAGACCGAATATGAGCCGCCGATAGGGTGATAGATTCGAATAAGTCATTTTGTGACTGGCTTTCAAATCTTGGGGAAGTATAGTCTGCCAGATACTGACCAAACCACTCGTGAAATTTCTGCGCCTTACTCATGGTGGCCTTGAACTGGCTCTCTTGCGTGGTACTCGACTGACTGGATTCAAGGAAGACCCTCAGAGATGCCAAGGCCGATAAAGAGTAACCAGCTAGGAACGACGGAACTTGGGTCAAATACGCTTTGCCCCGAGAAAGCAGATACTGACTAATTCCCAGTGCATCATCTGCGCATTCAGAATCCACAATGAAGCCTCGGATAGAGCTCAGTAACATTTCCAAACAGTAAGATTCTAAAGCAACTGGTCCAGCTAAGCATACTAGTATCCTCACTTTGCGAAGGACGGAGCATGCATGAAGAGAACCGAGTGCCGGATGAACTGTATTGAATAGCTTTCGAGCAATCGCAACTACTACGGCTGGCGTCCAAAGGTCGTGAAATTGGAATTCGGTACTTTGGCACAGGCGTACAAGTTCATTGAACACATATTTTGCTCTGAACATGGGCTGCTGATTTGGTGGAAGAGTAGCTGGAGAATGCGCAATAGCCTTGATCGCTTCTAAGTTCTCGCCTGCATACTTCAGATGCGTTTGTTTTAAAAAGACCTTTTCGATGGAATCTTCTTGATCAATGAGATCGAATAAGAGAGCGACAATGTCGATGAAATGAACATAGATTGACTCAATAAATGGCTTGGCTCCCAGCTTTTCCTTGATACGATCTTCTCCCTTGATCTTTTCTTGGCTTCCAAATGTGGATGCATATAGTAAACCGTACGAAAGTGTAGTCGCAAAATTTTGCTGGATAAGCTGAGTCTCTGACATGCCAACCAGGCGAGCTATTTCTGCGCCCGTAGTCTCCTGGTCTCGCATTACTGCCAGGCCAATGGCTTCGGCCTGTGCAGACTTCAGCAGATCTCCAAGGGTAGCATATCCAAAGATGGAAAATGGAATACTCTCCACTGTGTTAACTTCCAGCCAGGTATATAGGAGTTGGCGGGAAAATAAGCGAAAGAGCTCAGTTGGGGATTTGAGGTTTAGAACAATCGAGATATCCGCCAAGCATCGCTTTGCGTAATCAGTTGACTGAGATATTTTGCCTGGAGTTTCAAAAATGTGGTAGGTGCATCTTCTGAGAAGAGTAGGCCAGCTGCAAGCTATCTTGGATAGAACAAGTAAGCGAAAGGCAATGCCTGCATTGTTGTCGGGATCAGTTGGGAGGCTATCCAAAACATCCACGAAGACCTCATCGTGCAACATCAAAATAAAGAGCTCGAATACATCGGCTATTCTCTCTGCAATGAAGCATTTGACTTTCATTGGCCCCCTTTTTAATATTAAGAGCAAGGAGGTTCGACAAGAATCAAGCCCTAAGCTTGTGCCATAATCAGGCTTGATTCTCAACAGAGTGAATAATAAGCGGGCGAGTGACATCTGCGTCTTTGCAGAAAGAATATTCGAAGGGAAGCAGACTTTGACGAAATGAGTATACAGGTCGCCAACCATGTCTGCCAGATTTTGGTTGTCCTGGAGCCAGATATTGCTGAGACCGTCGATTACCTCAATGCAAATGCTTTGGGCTACTTCGCATGATTGATATTCCGGATTACCAACTATTTTCCCAAGTCTCTCAACAATGTCCAAAGCTGCTTCTCCATTGATAACAAGGTCTGATCTGATGATCTCTATTAAGAGACGCTGACACGAGAGCAGCTCATCATCAGACCGTGCTAAGAGATCATCGACATATGAACTAGATATTAGGCCAAGCTGGCTTTTATCTTGATGAATGAGTCGAAGCAATGTCAACCTTAGCCTTGTATCATTATAAAATGCTTGTGGATTTAAACAGAGCTGGACGTTTTGTCTTGGAACTGAATAGGTGCTAGATGTCGACATAACTTGACTGTTGTAAGAGTCGAAATCATCATCTATATCCATGAACTCTGCGTGATCTCTCGAGTGCTGACTAGACTGTCGCTGCTCTATAATTTCGGATAGCTTAGAAAGAAGTTTGAGAACAACAGGGTTCTCTCCACACAGCTGGGTTAACTTTGCTGTGCTAATTTCGGGTATGCAGGGCCTCAGCTCTTTCAAGGTCAAATTAACGAATGCCGTGGGCTCAACTGAACTCAACGCAGCTAAAATACCTCCCTCGGCTAGCTCCAATAACAGATCTTCTATGGAAGAAGATTGAACTGAGTTAAGGTCGCTCAGATGAGGCGTCAATAATGCCCCCATTATGCATGCGGACATGAGGCTTTGAAATCGATCAAACGAAATTTGGGTTCCACCGTCGCTAGCTTTCTTGGTCCATGACATGCATAACCCTTTAAGCTCTTCGAGTTTAGGATAGAGGAGCTCCAAGACGAGTTTCTTCAAAGCAAAGAAACTAGTTGCATCTGCCGCGAGAGGGAGAGCTTCTTTGGCTGATGAGTAGCAACACTCACTAGAAATAATATCAGCTGTCTCATGCCCTAGTAAGAGAAGATACTCATTGAAATCCCCGATCTCCCGCTGAGATATCCATGTCTCGCCCAACGAACCGCCGGATACAACATCTTGGCTGTTTGAAGAAAGAGGTTGGGCCCCACAGCACAAATGCAAAAGGTTAACGAGATCAACGGGGCGCACATGAGCAGATTGGAACGACGCATATGCCAACTCAGCTATAGATTCTTTGGTTAACAGATAGCGCATAGATTTGTAGTTTTGAAACATACCTGGATTCCATCGTAAGAAAATCCACCGTATGATGTGACTTGACGTGCTCTGGCTGGTACTAGGCAGCCTGGAATTACGAACATGAAATAAGTGCAACATCAATGCAAGAGACGTGTCACATAAGATACCAGGCCCATTGACATCTGCTGTTGTAATGATGTTGTTTATATCGTCCGATAGATTATGATATGGCAAAATATCAGATTCAATGATGCTGTGTAGTAAAACACAGGCGGCACGGCTCGTCGCTGGAAGGCTGATTGACCGGGCAGCCGAATGCCATATTTGCCTCCATATGTCCTGCTGGAGGCGGCACTCTTTAGACCATAATGCACAGCTATAAAATATTAATGGTGAATAAATATAAAAGACTATGGAGAAACTCACCTAGAGCACGCAACCATGGCCCAGGATGCTGTGATGGCATTTTTATCTCCAGTAAAACTAACGAGATCCGCGAGAAGTTCATTAATCTCATTGTGGTTCAGAGTGTTTGTTGCTAGCATGAATGGCACTAGTTGCAAGGCAGTTCGAACAACTCCATCTTCCATCGACTTGAGTTTGACTCGGATAGGGTTAGGATCCTGGTGGATCCGCCTCCTTTTCCGGGGCTGCTCTCTATTATCCACCTCATGTTCTGGGATATCTTTCTTCGGACGCAGCAATATAGCTTCCAAAAAGGCGAGATTCTGGACTATGGCCCAGTGACTCTCTCCTTCCACATTATGAGGACGAAGTCCAAACAGACCAAGTTGCATAGCATGTCCTCTTGAAGCTGATGGAGTGAAGGTTAAATCTGTAAGTTGGAGACGAAATGCTTCGCTTCGCTTAGAATATTCTTGCCATAAAGGGTCCATCAAGTTCTCCAATTCGCTGCGTACATCTACATCCCAGAGGTTCACCGCGAGATGTTCCAGATGCAAGTGCATGAGAAATAGACCCCTGGATATCTCATTCCTTAGGGCTTTGATGAGTTCATCCTGAGAGACTCTTTCTGCACGCCACCAGTAGCCCATATGAGGCAGAATATCCTTCGCCAAAAGGATTGTGTCATCCAAGCTATCTGCTTCGGTTGCCCGAAAAATAGTGTTGACGATTGAAAAGCAGAGAGTCTGCGTAGAACCAAGGCTGAGATGTTTGATACTTAATACTCTCAGGGCTAGACCGGTAATGTCTTGCATTCGCTGAAGAATTGGAGCATTGGCAGCTGAGACCAAGTGGTAGATACCTTCAAGAGCATCCTTTAGCGGGCCACCTTCTCCTGGCCCATGAAGGCGTTGGGCTTGCAGTGGCATGGATCGAGATGAAGAGATAGTCGGTACAGGGGAATTCCTCGCAGCATGGGGTAACGAAGTTGTGTCTGCCTCGTTTGGTAGAATATTGAGGGCAACGTCCAGGAACAAATCGACGCAAGCCTGCCATGGTTCTGCGTTCTTTCTAGCGAAGAGCTCCGCATTGGCCTGACGAGACACAATTTCCGTTAAGGCTTTGACGTAATCTTGTAGCAGTGGTCGTACAAAGTCGTCGTCAGGGCCAGGCAAGACTTGAGTGATGTGATCTATAACAGCGAGCAACGTCTTTCGTCCTATCCTGGAGGCCCCGCGACTGGCTGCCATCCTGACTGCGGCTGCGCATTTTGATAGCCGGGATGTGGCGGCATTTAACGTTGCCCGTGACTTTGTCTTGTCATAATAAATTGGCTTTTCACGAAGGACGAAGCTGAATATAGCTTCGAATATTTCGTGATAGCTTTTGTCTCCCAAGTCAGAGCTAGGTAGGTTATGTTAGAGCCGTAAGACGGACATTTACACGAGGGAGTCAGCCATACAGATTTGTAGAACTATTCCGAGGATTTAATAGATGGGCCAAATCTTGAGATGGATATTAATACCAAGCAAAGGTTGGATAGCACTTGGGCTCGTCACATACCATCTACGGCCTTCTCGCGTTCTCTGAGTGGGCCTGATTTCACCTCACCTAAGTTATGATTAATAAGAACCATCCATATAAGTAGACGATAAACGCACTCGCCAAGGCCATGACATTTGATCTATGAGAAGATGCCATCGTGTTTGAGAAGAATCGATTAGCTAAACGTAAATTTTAATGAAAAAATGGGCATTGCAAGCTCTAATTGATGCGTATTGGGTATATATATAGGTAGGTATTTTGGTCATGAGCATTTCGCGACGCGACGGAGTTTTATATGTCAACAGGTACGCCCAAGATGCAGTGTCATTAAAAGTATTGTCTTTTTTTTCGTTTAGCCGCAGAAAAGGGGAAAGGAAAAAGGAAAAGAAATAAAATTTATGTATAAGACCAGGGTGACTCTATATGTTCGAATCAGCGGAAATAATTCACTTGGGCGGTTCCCAGACTCTTTATAGGCTGCAGTGGCCCGCTGCCTAGAGCTGCGTTTTTGAGGCGTCTGAGCTGCAGCTGTTTATCATGGGGGGCCTCTTGTAAAAATAAGTGGATCCGATGTCGGCAGAATCCTCACCGCCTAAAGCTTCAATGTTTATTCCGGCACCCACAACATTGCGGCCTGGCCAATGAGAGGCCAAGATAGGACAAGGCTGCAAATCTCCAAAATCATAACGATCCAGAAGCTCCAATCCACCAACACGCCGCTTACTTACGGTCTGGCACCGATTTGCGCGTTTGGAGGCTTTGGGCGGCTCCTTTTATCGCGACATATTCCAATTCCAATATGCAATAGCTTCCGATTGCCAATATGGCCGAGATTACGACATTAGACGCCCTCCAGGCCCTACACCGTGAGCTGCTGACGCTGAGCAGCGGTGGGGGGAGCAGCTCCGATAACTTGAGCAACGAACTGCTTTTTGAAATATTTGAGAAAGAGCTGGGGAGGCTATGGGAGCGTCCGAAGAAGAGCGAAAAGAGCCGCAGCGCTGTGAAGAGCGGTATGATACACTCCCCGTTGACTAAGAAGGAAGACAGAAGCAGCTTACAACCTTCAGGCAAGGTCTCGATTGACGGCAACGAGTATTCGGTCAACGACAAGTTCCAGCAAGATGTATTTGCGCTCTCGGATGAGATCGATCTTGATGAGGTGGAAGCTGTCAGATATCTCCTTGATTCTCAAGATGACGTGTCTGTCCTGGGACGGTCACTCCTCGAGTGCGCCGTGATCCGATTTCACCAGCAGCGAAAATACGTGTTGGACTCCTTCAGGCTTTTTTTGGAATTGAACAATATGGATTACGACGGAGAAGAGCCGAACGCGTTAGAAACCATCAAAGTCTACGTTGATACCCGTGTACTCCGAAAAAACCCCGATGGATCGAAGCGCCTTGCACCGAGGTGCCTACACGCGATGGCAGAAATCAAGACATGGTTACAAAAATTAGGAGAAAGAATAACGGCTGCCCAGACTCTGGGTAACGTGCCAACAGATGACCTGCCGGAGGAGCTGGAAACTGTTGAGTTCTCTCGTGTGAGCCTGATTCAACAGCACGAGGCCCTGGGTGTCATCTTGTGTGAGTGTGTTGATAAGAGGCAAGCCGAAACTCCAGATTTTCTCGAATTCATCGCTGCGTTGAAGAAATGGGATAAGTACGATACATTATTAGGTCAGTTTTTACGCCTTTTTATATCCACCCTTCATGTGAATGGTTGAGTTAACATACGCTTAATAGTTCATCTTGTTCCAGCAATCGGCGCTTATATGTCGGTCTTTGCATCATCTGAAGGAGGCTACGACTTGAGGCAAGGTAGAGAGCTGAACAGTAAAATATTTCCGCCTGCAGACGATTCAACTTGGCCACTTCCCTTTTTACACGCCACGGTTCGTGCATGGTGGCTTGCAGAATATAGTGGATGGTATCTAGATGATCCTCCCGAATCTGCCATACCAGCAGGCACTGACCTTGATGAAGGTAAGGATGACGAATGGTAATCCCCCCCCTTTCAACTCAGCTAACTTGACTATAGAGGACCGTCAGAGATCGAAGCAGTTCCTAGATTCTCTGAAAGATGGCGCGTTTGACTTCATGCTATCCGTGGCCGGAGACATTCGGTCTCCAGACTGGCACGATTCTGTCCGAGCTGGCATGCGCAAATGGCTGCAAAGGAAATCAACACCTTTGGTCTCTGAACGAATTCAGTTCTCCAGCTTCTTCCAGTTGTGTTTAATGTCACAGCTAGAGGTTTTCGTTGATGCCTTTATAACCAACTTGCCCGATGTTCTTCGAAAGCTCAGAGTAGAAGAGGATGAGCAGCGCCAACTCAGCCAGACACATGAACAAGATTTGGATTTGGAGAGGTTCTTACTCATTATCGCTTACGCCTACGAGGGACGCCCCGAGGCTTCTGCAAATTTTTGGCAAGACCCAGACAGCAATCTCGCCGGATTTATGCATTGGGCTTCCCGGAGGGCTTCTACGCCCTTGGTTGCGGCCTTTTGCGAGATGCTTCAAGCCATTTCTGTAAATGACGAGTGTGCCACCGCTGCGCATGAATTTCTCCTAGACGAGGGTCACCACTCATCTGGAAAGATGAGAAGGACTCAGTCTTTGACTTGGACTCAGATATTCAAGGAGCTTGATTTTTTCTCAGACAAAATTAAGCAAAAGCCTATTCCAACGCAATCGGTAAGGTTTCGGGGCGGGAAGCCTGCTGCTGAGATTATTGAAACCGAACCAGAGTCGTCTATGATGCTTGAATGCTATTTACGTCTTATAACTAAACTTGCGAGTGAGAGCGAGATTACCCGACAGTTTTTGCTTTTGAACTCAGGTTACAATCTTGTTGATATGCTGTACGAATTGGCCAGCAGCCCCATACCCTCTCAATTGCGCGGCTGCGTCTTTTTGGCCCTAAAAGCTCTTGTAAGCCGCAAGAGCCTTCAAGAAAACCACGCAATGTGGAGGTGCTTGGAGAATTGGATCTCAGGGGGGTATGTTGGTGCGGCCACTGGCTCAATCCGATCTCCTCAGCCAACGCCGCTGATATCGATGGATCGTATTTTTGATGAAATGAGCAATGGGTTCGAGGACCCTGAGTCTTTTATCAAGCTCTTGCTCGAGCTCGTTACCCCCGCAAGCGACTCTAGTCCTTTGAATGATGGTCTTCCATTCCCGGAGAACCTCGGTGCCAGTTCCCGAGCGCCTGGAATTGAGGTCTATATCGATTTTGTCATTGGTCTCGTCTTTTCATCCAAGATTCAGGAGCTTCAAGACGTTCATCAAACAAGAGTACTGAGACTCAGCTGTTTGGAGTTTATACTTGCCTGTCTAACCACATTTAACGAGGATCTCCTGGTCTTGGCAAACGAGACAAACATTGCCATTGACTCTTTGGTCTCAACAACTGATTTAGCGACGTATGTCAGGATGCATCCTTTTGCGCGAGTTATGGAATGGATGTTCAACGACAAAGTGATGACGGCCCTCTTTAACACGATTCACCAAAAGTCTGTTGATATTGGCAACGCTACACCAGACTCACCGCTCATCTTGGGCGTGCTGCGTGCGGTGGAAGTCATATCAAAGGTTCTCGATCTTGAAACGACTTACCTTGACCTTGTCCGACCGTTAATTAAGAACCAGTCTGGCCCACGTAGGCAGCCTGTCGCAAATGCTGCGTATGCCTCATTCCAGGATGGGCTGGTGACTAGATTGAACCTGGTCGTGGATCTGGGGAAATATTGCGGCATAGGGCACCCTGACTTGACTCTGGCTTGTCTAAAGTTATTGGAGAAGATGTCATCATCCTCCAAGATTACGGCTGCCTGGTCTGGGACCAGTCGCCATGCCCATCGGAACAAGGCAATTGTTGCCATGGAAGCGAATGGAGAGCATGAAGGCATATCGCGGGCATTCATTGCTGAAGTAATGACCCCTCTTGAGGCGGGCAGCGGAGCAGATTCGCCTCTCTACATAACAAAGGTATATATTCTGGACTTTTTGTATCAATGTCTTCGGATGACGCCGAAAGAGCCCACCATTGCGCACTTGTTGCTTGGTTTCAAATGCGGGCTAGATTCACTTTCGGTCGAAGTCAACAGTACTTTTGCGTCCCGTACTTCGCTGTTTCACAGCATACTGGGACTCTTGCTAGAGTCTCCTTCCAGCGACGCTCTTGGCATGAGGCAGTGGTTAATCGCGATCAAATCTCGCGTTATGCGCATATTAAATATTCTCTGGAGCTCCCCGCTATCATCAGCAATTGTTATTCGAGAGCTTCGCGAAAACGAGCTTCTCTTCCATCTCCTTACTCGCGAGACAGTCATCCAACCAGACTTGCCATGGGAAGGCCAAAATGTTGGAAACTCACAGTTTCCTGTGACCGACGGAGCCGTGACGCTGATTGAGTTCCTGACGCTGAGAAGTATGAGTTTGGAATATATTGCCATGGAGCTCTGCAAAATAGCCCAAGGGCGGATGCCTGGTGTCAAGAGACGCATATTTGATGCCCTCAACGGCCAAATTGTCGGTGAGGGCAATGAGACGATTCAAACTCCGACTGTATTTGATCTGTTCGACTTCCTCCTGCCGGATGGATTCTGGGAGATTCCTCCACCTCCAATTCAATTCTACAAGGACCTGGATCTTTCTTCCTGCTTGGAGAACGACGCCGATGCCAACCAAGTTTATAATCTAGAGCGCGTTAGGGAGATTCTTTTATTAAAGAGAGGCGAAGCCCAGCAAGGAGCTGTCATTGCGGCTAACGATTTGGCGCTGATTGAAAGAGAAGAGATAATGATCATGGAGTATCTTGTTTCTTGTGACAGACAAAAACAGATTGGGTCACAATGCCTTCGAGTCTTGCGATCCTGGATCAAGGTGCTGCTTGTCATGGTTGAATCTTGCGACTACAAGGGCGCAGCCCAGACTTCATTCTTCCTTCAGGCACTGCAAGCTATCTTGCCAAGCTTGGAGATCTTCGCTGCAGATCGTCCGGATGAGGCTCTGGAGCTGGCCAAGCTGGCAAGGGTGTTGCTCTTCAAGCTTGACCTTTCTCCTCTTTCGGTCGAAGACAAGAACAGTGGAGCCATTGGCAATTTGGTCAGCGATAAGTTGTATCAGCTTTTCCAAACCTGTCTTCAAGCCATTGGCAAGTGGGCAGGCTCTCCCCAGTTAAGATCAGTCTACTACGAGATTTGTTATCGGTATCTGACGGGCATGTCCGAGGACCACGGCCCACTGACTGCCAGCCGCCCAAAGACGTTTAAGACTGTGCAGGTGTACGGTGAACGGCTCGTCAATGTCGTCTGCGATGATGCCTACTGCGGAGAGCCGGCATGCCAGACGGCGGCACTAATCTTCCTCGGTGCTTTGGTCCACATGGATAGCCAGGAACGCGAGAGCTACGTTGTCGAGACGCTCAACAAGCTGAATTTCATTGGTATTCTGATCGACTCCTTGCGAAACATTATGCAAGAATGGCATGATGTCTTCGCATCCAGTATGTTCTCTGTCCCTCGTCCCTCAACCAAGTTCAAATCTTTCTCCTCGTGCTAACAATCCTCGTTCCTAGGCAATACCGATCAGCAAAACTTCCAAAACGCCCGCCTCGCCATCATCCTCCAGCTGGCCCAGTCCCGCACCGGTGCCAAGTATATCCTTCATGCCAACCTCTTCCGTTCCTTGGAACACTCTGGTCTCTTTGCCGCCGATCCTGAGTTGCAAATCGACGCGGCAAACCCCCGCGCCCTGGAGCAGCATTATGATTTACTGGCCAAAGTTGTCCGCATCATTGGCGCGGCCATTCTCAGTCGCGGCAATAGCAATGTGACCCAGGGCCGCAAGTTCCTTACGGATCACCGCATGCTTGTCAGCCATGCGTTGAAACGCAGCGCTGGCATTGGTACTGGGAATGAAGATCAGCGTCTGGAAGAGCGGATTGAGGAGCTTGCCGATGCACTGGTGGTTGTCATTGCTGCAACAAGCTTCTTGGAAGTAAGTCACACCGATATCCTCTGTTTACCCCGTTTCCAATCTTTTCAAATCACGTTTTACAGCGCAATGCTAACCCAGCGGCCTCTTTCTTCTTTTCTAGTTTGAAAACGACATTCTCCCAGAACCCAAGCAGCATGACCATGCGCTGTTCCACTGAATGAGAGGCAAGGGAGTGGGGTTTTTAGGCTTTAGAATATGTATGGCATAATAATGGCAAGGTGCTCTTCATTTGTTGTTTTTGTTTTGATTTGTTTACTCTGAGTTATTTGCCTCTCTTGAATGAAAGAAAATGGGCGTTTGCATGGAAAGGATTGCACACACACACACACACAACTATACAAGATTCACGGGGATGCGATAGTGGTTAGTGGCGGGGGTGGAGGATGCAAATTTATCCAAAGACAATAGATATGCATAGTAGTTATAAAATCAGCCACAGCAGAACACATCTGTAGGTATTCACTCGCTGGGGGCACTCTGGGCCTCCCAATGGTGACAGCTATAATTCACGGGACGTTCACAAAAGAGAAAGTGGCGCGTTGAATGCATGTATGGTATTTAGAATTGAGCCCAGCTGCGATTTATTTATTTTGTCGCAGTGGAGGTATAATATATTCAAAGAGGTAGTATGCAAGCCTAATTCCGGTATATGAATGCTATCGAGTGCGCATTATGGCAGCCAAAACACTTCCAAAAAAAAGAAAAAAAGCCTAATTGATCTTGTGCTGTGGTAGGAGGGAAGGGAGGGAGAAGAAAGAGAATAGACCTTGGTATACGCGCCCACGGCCCCATGATATGTCGCTAAAGTTATGATTATGATGGTGGCGATGGTGATGATGGCGATGGTTATGACAATGATATGCAAGCGTTTCGCTCGTGGCGGGGCAGATGAAAAGCTTCCCTTTGTGCGAGAGCAACAGTGGTGGGGGGTATCGTGGTAGTTACAGGTATTATTTGTGGAAAACAAAAAAGCGGCGCCATCGTGGCTCGAAAATTTATGCCATGGCCTGAGCCTTTCGCTTGCCTTGTCGGCTTTTCGTCATGAGTTTCAGCTCTAGCGGCCAGTATCCTCTCGTCTTTGTGGAGTAATTCTCGCGGGGCTTCATGTCGATTTTGGCTCTGCACATGGGGCATTTGCCTCGTGTAGATTCGATGCTGAGCGAGGAGTAGAGGCACTGCGCACAGAACAGGTGTCCTGGTGGAATGTAAGCAGACTGTGCGTGAATGTGACTTTTGCGAGGAGAAAGGGAGAATGAGGAAGGGGTATGGAAGTAAAGAGAGAGAAGGAGAAAATGTATGACTGGAGCTTACCACAATGCGTGAGAGTCAGTCCCGTCACATCATCCATGCATATGACGCATTGGAACGCGGACAGTTTGACTCTGTTGTCCACCTCTGGCTTTTTGAGCTCATCAGGGACCTCTGTGGCCTCGGTGAGGTCTATCGTAGTGAACTCCTCGTTTTTCAAACCTGAGCTTGATCCCGACCTGGGGGGGCTAGAGACGAATAAAGAGTCGTCATCATCCATCACCGTTTGTAGAGAGGCCGTCGGCTCGGCAGCAGAAGGCATTACCCTCTGTCGTTTGCTGGCATGTGTGGCAGATGTAGAGTCGTCTTGGGCCTCAGGGGGAGCAGCAGCCTGGCTTCGTAGCGTTCGTCGACGCGCTGTGGACGCTGGAGGCATGGCGTCGGAAACGGAAGAAAAAGACGTATCGGTAGATTCCGCGACGGGCAGCGAAAAATCCGTAAAGCGCTCAAAGCTGTCAAAAACGCGGCGGAGTGTAGCGATGTCGATGCCGCTATCAAAAGAGGCTTCGGCAGGAGTTTGGAGGGGAGCGGCCGGCTGACCAGAGGTCGGTGGCGATACTGGATTGCGCGTGGTGGCAGATAGCGAGGAACCGAGGAGCGTCTGACTGGTGTTGGGTCTCACAGAGCCGCTTTGGTGGAGACGACGCGACGATGGATTCGACGTAGAAATAGCAGCAGGAGGCGCTGGCGCTGGCGCTGGCACTGGTGTTGATGTTGATGCTAATGCTGATGCTGATGCCGATGCCGAGGGTAGCGAGGAGGCTGAGGCCGAAGCGGGTGCAGGAAGCGCGCCGAAATCGAACGGAAAGTGAAGGTCTGGGCGGGGACGCTGCGGCGGCTGCGACGGTGACTGCAGGAAGGGCGGCTGCGAAGTGAAGGGCGCGAGGCTGGAGGAGAGAGGAAATTGGTTCATAGAGGCGTTGTCGAAGGGGAAGTTCAGGCCAAAGGCTCTGGCAGCAATGACACTGATGTCGCTGGCGGGAGCATGCTGCGACCAATTGTTTTGCTGGTCGATCTGGCCACCGAAAGAAGACCAGAATGCCGTCGACTGCGGGGCGATGAGCAGCGGAGGGAAGCGGCTGTTAAAAGTCGTGTTGAGAGGAGAGTAAGGATCGGGATGAAGCGTTGCGAGGGCGAGCGGAACAGCAGCGATGGCGGCGGCGTTGGCGGTGGCGTTGGCGGACAGATGCGCAGGAAGAGAAGTTGGTGTTGACGAAGAAAAGTGAAATGTCGAAGAGTGGTGTCGCGGCGAAGAAGATCGGCCGGGTGGCGAAGGGCCCTGGCGCGGCAACGGAGGCAGAATCGGGCGGGCGCCGAGAGCCAAGGAAGAAGCAGAAGACAAAGCAGATGAACCTATCGCAGCGGCGGCGGCAGCAGTAGAAAAAAAGGGAGTATATGCAGAAGCTGATACGGAAGCTGAAACTGAAGTGGAAGAAGAATAAAAAATAGCAGAGGGGGAGAAGCGTCGCTGCCGTGGCGCTCGTCTCTGGGCCGTGGGCAATGCAGCGGCAGAAGCTGAAGCAGAGATGGGGAATGAAGACGCCGGCGAAGGAGGCGGCGGTCGCAAAAAGGGCTGGCGCTGCAGAGGCGATGAAGCCGGTGCTGGAGCCGGTGCTGAATTTGATGCTGAAGCCGATGCTGGTGCTGATGCTAATGCAGACACAGAGCTGGGAGTCAAGGCATAGACTGAAGCCGGCGTCGACGCTGGGGCTCGCAAGAGTGGCGCTGGAGTTGTGCATCGCTGCCTTTCCATGTCCGGCGGCTGGCCGAATCCATGGCCAGAGCGAGAGCCAGAGCCAGAAGCCTGGCGCTGAGCCATCGATTGACTTGACGGATTTCTTCTCTCAATCACCAAAAAAGATGACAAGGGAAAAAGAGAAGAAGAATGAGATGGGGGAGGGGAGGCAAAAAAAGAAGACGAAGCCGTGGTAGGCAGGTCGATAGGCAGCAGCAAGTGGGAATAATTGTGCTAGCAGGATATGATCAATCACCAGATACGGGCCATCTTGACATATCACTCTCTTTCTATTTTCCTTCAACTAAACATGGGGGGGGGAAAGAATAGAAGTTGATTTAAAAGGGAAGATTTTTTAAAAAATGAGGAGAAATAGGCAGCTTAAGAACCAACCTCTAAGCGCAAAAAAAAAAAAAAAGAGGCATAGACAAGGTAGGAGCAAAAAAAAAGGAAAAAGCCCAACCAAGCGAGCTGAAGTAGGAGGTGTGGTAATACAGTGGTAATATTGACAACGGGCTGGTTTGTCGCAGCCGCACCGAGTCGAGAGCCACAAGTCCGCAGAAGGCGCAGAGCTAGCGCTTGAAAGAGGAGTAAGAATAAAAAAAAGGAATGGAAAACGATGAGAAGCGAGAGGGCGTTAATAATGGAAATTGCTACGCTTGGGCTGCATGTCTCAGGTATGTTTTGTTTGCTTCCAGCTCTTGGCCGGGCATCTTTCCGACTCTTACCGGTAGCTGGGGAGCCGCGTCTACTTCTAATTTTAATTTCAAACGTCGAGTTTGGTACTGGCATCGACTCATTTCACACGCCGCTTTTCTGGATTCACGATCCTTGGTTCGTCGGCATCAGATGCAATGGCATGTCTGACGAGTGGCGCCACGAAACTTGGCAGCCAACATCATGTTATGCACGTTATCACTCGTACAAAAAGTACGGAGCGCCTCGGAACAGTGCCAGTCAGTACTAAGCCAGGCAAACAGTCGTCGAATGATTGTCCGCCGCCTGTTTGCTTATTCCAGGCGTCGCTGATGCTTCCTTACAGATGCCATACACTCTAAAGCTGCAACCGACTCTTCATCTTGTCCAACTCGCTATTGATAGGAGGTGATGAACGTCGACCTTCTCTCTCTCAGAGAAACAATTACTCGGGCAGTGACAAAACAGACATGGGGGGAATATTACTCTACGCCTTCAATATATAAACGCAATGATGCCGTAGAGCAAACCCCCCCTTGCATATGGTCTCCATACACTGAGCAGCCAGCAACCAGTCAATCTCTCCCATTTGCGCCTCCATGACCAACAAACCATCCACATGTCTCCAATGCCCTGCATCCAGACCTACCAGGCCCTCCAAGTCATCGACAAACTGCGAGGCAGCGAAAACTGGGAGTCGTGGAAGCTCCTCATCTTAGCCAATGCCCGCGCCCTCAGGATCGCCACTCACATCCAAGGCTCAGCCCAAGGCCAGATGCCGCTCATGCCTCGCGCAAGAGAAGCTTACGCCAAGGCCGAGTTGTGCGCCCGCATCCTCATCTTGGACTCGATTGCGCCAGAACTGCTGTCGCGGCTTTGCGAGCTCGGGCTTCAGGACAACGCCTCTGCCGCGGACCTGATGAGGTGGCTGCATATCATGGTGAGCACACGAGAGGCTAACGCGACAGCTTATGACGACCTGGCAACGCTCATGCGCATCGACCGTAAAGACTTCCCGTCCATGGACGCGTATGGCAAGCAGGCGCTGAATCTGTGGGCTCGCATCAGACACTTCTGGCCAAGCAGCGCGAATGTCATCGCTGTAACGTCCATCCTGGAGGGCATGAAACAATATAACGAGCATGCGTACCAAGGATGGAAACACTTCATGGTCTTGCGAAAGGGCAACATAGCCCAACAGGAAATGTTTGACCTTGTGACAGCGTTGAGGGACCAGAAAAGTGCCCCCAATATTGAGAGTGAGGTTGAGGATGCAAATTCTGCGGGAGATGAATCAGTGTACAGCCAGTCAAGCAAATAGTAAGTAGTAGAAGGGTAGAAGCATCCAGAACTGTAGTCAGTATAACTCAAAGAAGAAGAAAAAGGTAATCGATATAAAGTATAGTAGAAATGTCACAGGACGGGAGGTATGAACAAACTCCATTCGTCATACTATATGCCATCCACCCAGTAAGAAAGAGATGAGTGTAAATCATTGTAATAACCAGAGCAAGCTATCCTTGTTGAATACCAAATCCCCTCCTATTCATCCTTTCGTAATGCCTCCAAGCTTAATATCGTCAAGGCCACTATCTCTATCCCCATACTGCTCCAGAACAATGAGGCTTGAGAGCACGCTCAATATCTCCCAGGCGGTCCATCATCATCATGCGTAAACCCCTGATACGTCCCGCGAGGTCCTCCGCATTCACCAGTCGCTGGCGAAAACATGGCCGGATAATATGGGCATTGTCAAAATGTTCAGCTTCTGTATCTGCCAGTTGGAATCTCAGCTCTGAAAGAGTTTCCGTTGTTGTCGTAGACGCTTGCTCTTGATCTAGCTCGTCTTCTGCGTGTAAGTCTTCCAGCGTCTCGACTCGGGCTGCTACCATCAGAAATGTTTCGACAGCGACATCTATTTCCACCTTGATTTCTACTTCTTCCACCTCTGCCTTCGTTGTCATGGCTTCTTCCACTCCAGGTTCAGGTAGTTCATCCAAACTCAAATTGAGATGCGATTCAGACATCTTATTTGGCGGTTCCTTGTTAGAAATAGCAGCGGCACATGTAAGAGACGGACAGCCAGTCAAAGGACTCGTCAAACTCGGCGGCGCAGACCTTTGACCGCTACTATCAGGAAGCTCACCAGCAAAGGCATCAGCACGATGAGCAAGTCTGGCTGAGCTGTCAGAATGGCGTCTCCCTTCATGGCATCGGTTTTCCCGCCCAGTGACGCCTTCCAACCAGGACCAATCAAAGTCCTCATGAATTCCAGCATGCTGAACGTCGGGGCCTTTGGCGGGTAGAGTACTGGAGTCGACAAATGTGAGATTCTCGAGACCGGCGTGCACTTTTCCTATCAGCTCCTCATGTGTCTCCTGTAGATAATCTGAATCTTTGGCCGGAACCTCGCAGACAGAACAAGGCAAATGAGCTGCATCGCCGCATCCAACATGACCACTCGCGCCATCTCGAATCGCAGCCATCTCCTCCTCCTCCTCCTCCGCAACAGCTTTGACAACGCCTCTCTTAACAATCCTCATCTTCCTCCGATAACCGTCATCGTCTTCTTCCCTCTTCCTCTTCTCTTCCCTAATATCAAAAGCCGTCATCATTCTCTCCGTGACCGATTCCTTTCCTTTCGAAACTTTTTTCTTCAGTGATGCGTTCGCTCGAAGTTTGATGGTCGTGTATCCAGAGACAGAGAGTGCTCGAAAAAGACCTAGAAAGAATATATTTAGTCTCGTAAAAGGGCCCATTACAAAAGGGCACCTCTGTGTCCTGAAGTTTGAGAAGCTCTAGATTCCTGCACTCAGAAAACTGCAGATGAAGTATATACGTGTGTAAATAAATCCCATCTAAATAAAACTCCAAGTCTCCAGAAGTCTGCCTGCTTCTAATGCCCATATTGACCGCCTTGCGCAGAAATACTTCATTACTCAATCCCCCAAATCCAGCAAGTTCAATCAATCACGTACATAGCATGCGTTAACCCGCCAAGTCACCTAAACAGCCCATTCAATAAATATCAGCGCCATGCCGTTTTCCACAAAGAGGCTCAAGGCCATTCCCTTTCCCCCCATCACACTCCAGTAAACCTGAGCAGCATTTCTCTTAAATCATCCAGTCTGTTCACTGCTCCATTCTCATATATATCCTATGAGCAGCCCTGGAGTTTCACGCTGGGCTATCCTCTCCTCTTGATCTTACAGTCGATTCTCTTCTTCCCTTCTTCACACCTTTGAGTCCTTGCAAAATAACAACCGCACCGCTCTTGGTCAGTCACCCAGCTAGAAAGGCTTCATTAAGTTGTCCTCTCAATAAACCAATGCCAACATCTGCTCAGTCCATTCAACCACTTCCCAAAATCCCTCAGTTATCGATTGGCCCAAGGGCTATCCAAGCTATCGTAATGTTATTGACTCATCCCATTCCAAAGAGACGGGAAAGGCTCATCCTCGATTTGCCCCCTTTCTTTCTCCCGTCTTTTATGCACTTTGCCAGATTATCTCGAGTCAGTATCGTGGTCGGATGGCCATTGCCAAGCACCTTCTCTGCCAACTCCAGTGTCTGCCGATACATCTGCTCCGACTCCTCGTATCTGCCCAGGCGACAAAGCACCAGCGCAAGGTTGTGCATACAGGACAGCGTGTTCGGGTGCTCTTTGCCCAGAACCCTCTGGCGGATCTCAAGCGATTTCCGGTGCATCTGCTCTGCTTCCTCGCATCTATTTAGGTCAGTAAGCACGGTTGCGAGGTTATGTAGGTTGATGAGCGTATCCAGATGCTCCTTTCCCAGAATCTCCACGCGGCGGTGAAGCGTCCGCCGATGTATCTCCTCTGCTTCCTTATATTTACCCATTCTGAAAAGCGCATCTGCGATACCGCTCATGCTAGAAATCGTAGATGGGTGGTCTTCGCCCAGCACTCTCTGGCGACGCTCCAGTGTTTGTTGATGCATTCGTTTTGCTTTGTCATATTTGTCCAGACAAGCAAACACCAGTGCGAGGTTATTCATGCTGGACAATGTGTCTGGGTGCTCTTTACCCAACACCCTCTCGCGAGCTGTCAGCGATTTCTGGTGTAAATCCATCGCCTCCTTGTATCTGCCCTGTTTTTGAAGTGTGTCTGCAACGTTATTTATGCTAGTGAGCGTATCTGAGTGATCTTTGCCCAGCACCGCCTCGCGAAGCTTAAGCGTTTGTCGATGCATCTTCTCTGCTTCCTTGTAATCGCCCTGCCAGGAACGTGTATTTGCGAGATTACCCATGCTGATAAGCGTATTTTCGTAATCTACCCTCAACGTCTGCTCGCGAAACTTGACCACATCTTGATCAATTTCGTTGTTTAGTCTAGGCAGCAGATCCGGCAAGTTGCTTATGCCAGAAGTCGTCTCCGGATGGCCATTAACCAGCCTCTTATCGCGAAGCTCCATCAATTCTCGATACATCTGCTCTGCCTCTTTGAATCTGCCTATATCAATAAGCACCGACGCGAGGTTGTTCATGATAGAAATCGTAGATCGATCTTCTCTCCCTTTCACCTTCTGCATTATTTCGAGCGCCTGCCAGTACATCTGCTCTGCTCTCTGATATTGGCACAGTATATGATGACTTGCGGCCGCGTGAGCCAAAAGCTCAGCCTCATCCTGGTTTCCTGGGGCATGCTCCGGAAATTCCAACGCGGCCTGTGCGTGCGGGAGGTATTCCATCCATACGTCTCTATTCTCGTGCTTTGGGAATGGAATCTTGTCATTCAGCTGATGTATCGCAGTCGCGACGCATGGCTTCAGCTCTCCTTTATTCTCCAGCCAATTTCGCATCGCCAGTCGCACAAGCCGGTGCATATCGAACGAATCCTTTCCCTCGTGCTGGGTAATAAATGCGTACGCCTTGAGCGTGCCTATTGCCTCCACGGCCTTCAGCCTCCCAGCAGATTCTGGCAACAGAGACCTTGGGACGTCTTTCTCTGCCATGATGCTTATAAGCTGAAGATATTCGGCCGCTAGCCTGTCATGCTGTAAGATGTAGTTGAACGAAATAAGCCACGTTGTAGCCACTGGGTTCTGGATCTCCTTGTATCGATGTCGGTCCTCAAAGTCCCTACTCAGTAAGTCAATCATATCTCTATGCTCCGACTCACAAAGCTCGAGATACTCTAAAGTTGACATTTGTTTTGCCGCCATGTATGCCGATGCTTGCCTTATTGCCAGTGGTAGGTTTGCTAGGAAATCAAGCAACCTCTCGGTGACTTTGGTATCGCTCATCTGATTATCTTTTAAACCTTTCCGCAGCAGGCCGAGAGCTTCGCCCCCGTCCATTTCTGCCACGTGAATAATGCTCTCTGCAGGCATGTCCAGCCTTACTGAAATCTCATGGTTCCGAGTCGTGAACAGAATCGAGCCCTTTTTGCTAAAAGGGAGATGGGCCAAGAGTCCGGTATCCCCAAAGAGCAGCGCCGCGTCGTCCGCATTATCGACGACCATGAGCCAGCTACCACTGCTCTCTTCACTCAAAGCAGTCTGGACAAGATGCTTGACATCAGCGTTGTCTTCGTCAATCCTCGCAATCTGGAGCTGTTTGCCGATTTCGCGGTACGCCTTTTCGAAACTTGCTGTGTTCACCGTTGGCACCCAGAAGACGGAGCAGTCAGGGTGCTCCTCTCGAATCCGATAGACGGCTTCCAGCGCAATCTGCGTCTTGCCGACACCTCCAAGACCTTCAATGACAGTTCTCTGGCAGTCGTCCTTGTTTGCGGCTGGCGGAACCCTCTTCAAAAGCTCTGATAAAATCGTCTCCCTCCCAACGAAGCCCTGGTTCCGCCCAAAGGAGACCAAAAACTGCCCCTTTTGACCTCTGTCCGACTGAGTGTACCGTTCCAGAATCGCCTTTGACGCCGATGCTGCCGTTGCCGCTGCGAAATTCTGCCAATCTTTATTCTTGTGGCAGTCGGCGTAGTCGCACACGCCTTTGACCACAAGGCAAGGCATTTCCTCCCATATCCCAGCTCCCTCCATCTCAAACGCAATAACGCCTTCCTTTTCGGCGATCCTATCACGGTCTTCTCCCGACTTCATTACCGTGTCGCCTGACGCGACTATGCCAATATGGACTGCAGGCTTCTGCCCATCTTGCTTCTCGAGTCGTTTTCTCCTCACCAGGTATCTTTCATCACATTTCAAAACCTCACACGAAGAAGTAATGGCATCGGCGCATATAGGATCCATCCTTTCATGGCATTCGCCGCAGATGCACTTCGGCGAAACGCGGTGTTTGTGGCGATAGCTCGACTCAAACAGCTTATCCTTGGATGTCCCCGGGTATCCATACTTTGATTTGTCCTTGACGGCCTTTTCTTGGAGCTGCTTAAGAAAATAGGTAGTTTGGCCTTGAAGCTTCTCTCGACCGCTCTCCGTGTTGAATACCGCCAATAAATTACGAACGTTCTTGTCAGGTTTGCCCAGATTATCTTCCGCTGTATCCTTGCGCATGAACTCGTTGGGGTACTTCCTACCAAAGTCATACTGCACAACTGATTTGCCAATGACCACATCTCCCAGCACAATCTCGGCCTGGCCATCATATGGCACGCCGCCGCAGATGCCCGCCAGTATCACCATCCTCAGTGCTCTGTAGCTGAATCGCATACTAGCCGCCGCGGCAGCAGCGCTGGCCTTGCCCATGTGGGATAAGAGAGCCAGCACAACGGCATGCTTCCCGATGCGACCGGTCCGATAGGCATTAGAGTCTCCAGCCGCTCTCCCAAATGTATCTCCTCCATCTTCGCCCCAGAGCTCGTCAAACAGAAGGCTGACTGCGTCATACTCGAGCGGTAACGCGCAAATGATGGCGACTTCAAAATCATCACGGGAGGAAGGCCGTCGCAGCATGGTCAATAACTTAGGCTAATGCCTTCGCTTGGGCAGCCCGTATTTGATACATTCGTTCTTGTGAATGTTTCACTCGACGGTGTCGGTATCCTGGTTGATAAAATACAAAAACGGGTGGGTGGTTTACAAATGGCAAAGGACGGAATTACAGGCCCTGCTGAAACGTTATACCACCACTGCGGCTGACAGCGTCTTGGCTACTCTGTACTTTTGTCTGCCCTGTCTAAATTGCTGCCTGTTCAACGCGAGGCGCATTCACCCACAGCCGCGTCACTAACAGGACGCAAGCCCCATTGATGCTGCTTATTATAACTCGCCTACCCACCCAACTCCGAAGTTGCTATGGGGTTTAATCAATAAGCATAAAGTAACAACACACATTTCCGCCGTCATAGAACGGAGGGTATAGCCTACACACAAAACAGTCACACGACATTCAATAGCCGAGCCATACCAAGACAGCTCAAGTTGCACTACGCGGTTCAAAAGATAATCACAATACTAAAACACTCGGTATTTTGCAACTCAAATCATCTTTATTCATTTTCATCAACCTCAGCACCGATCATGTCGTACAAATCTGCATGCCTGACCTTGGGTCTCGGCCTTTCATCTCATGCACTCTTCCACCGTAACACTGCGTAAATGAAAAAGACAAACAAGCCTCTAGAGTCCCATCGCCCACAAAGGGAGACAAATGCATGGAAGAGAAGAGTGTGGTCCTGGATAATACACCATGACTAAACGCAATTAAATACAGCTTTTTATAAAACAATAAAATCCGAAAAAGAAAAAAAAAAAAGGTCTCTTCCTTCCCCTAAATGAAGGCTAATAATTCTAATAAGCGCATCATTTCCGTTTCTGTCTATGATATCACCAAGTAACGCCAATAGATGGATAAGGCAGCTTTTTTTGCCGCCTGGATATCTCATGCGCAAACAAATTCGAAAAAGAGTGGGAAATAACAGGGCAGCTGAAACCCGCCAAATCATGAAAAAATCTTAGTTGTTCTTGGCCAGACTCTGGAGGTTGACCAACTCTGCGTAGCGACCGTTCTTCTTCATCAGCTCAGCGTGAGTACCAGCTTCGACAATGCGGCCCTGGTTGAAGACGTAGATGACGTCGGCCTTTTGGATTGTACTGAGACGGTGGGCCACAGCAATGGTCGTGCGACCCTTGGCGGCCTTGTCCAGAGCTGCCTGAACAACGTGTTCGGATTCGGAATCTAGAGCGGATGTAGCCTCGTCGAGAAGGAGAATCTTGGGGTTACGGATAAGTGCTCGGGCAATCGCAATTCGCTGCTTCTGACCACCGGACAACAAAGTTCCCTTGCTACCCACAATAGTATTAAAACCATCAGGCAGAGAGACAATGAAGTCATAGATGTTGGCCTCGCGGCAGGCAAATTCAACAGCCTCATCTGAAACGTTCTCGTCGGCAGATCCAAGCAGGATGTTCTCCTTGATAGTTCCCTGGTATAGCGTGGGCTCCTGGCTAACAAGGGCGATAAAGGAGCGGTAATCATTCAAGTTGAGGGTGCTAATTTCTTTGCCGTCAATATAAACACCACCGCTGAGGGGGTCGTAGAATCGTTCCAACAGAGCAATTGTAGTACTCTTTCCGCAGCCAGATGCACCGACAAGGGCAACGTATTGTCCAGGTTGGATGGTCAAGTTCAAGCCTCGTAGAACTGGCTGTTCAGGGCGAGTTGGGTAGCGGAAATGGACGTCGCGGAACTCAAGGCTTCCATCAACCTCACTCACTGGTTGACCCTCCTCTGACCAGGTGTCAATGGCGGGCTTACGGTCGAACAGGACCTTCAGCTCCTTGGCCGCGTGATGCGCCTTGCCCATGTCGGGGGCGAAGGAGAAAATGCTACCAGCTGACTGAGCACCAAAGATGATGGCCATGAAGCAGAGGAAAAACTGGAAGAGGTCATATTCGCCCTTTCCAATCAGGGTACCGCCGTACCAGAAACCCAGCGCGAAGACCAAAAAGACAAGCGACTGCGAGGCGGCGTACAAGGTGCTGGATTTCAACACCGACCTGAGACTGCGTCGTTGCTGCTCAGCGAGGGAGGTCTGGTACATCTTCAAGACATCGTGCTCGCGCGTGAGAGCGGCAACAGTTCGAATGGCAGAGATGGCCTCGGAAGCAAAAGTAGCAGACGCGGCGTACGCTGCCTTGGAGCGCCGTTGGAAGTGAGCAAGCATGAAGAAACGGAAGAAGCCGCATCCCAGCAGGAGGGGAATAGTAGCGGTACAGACGAGCGAGAGCTTCCACCCGATGGAAACGGAGACGACAATGGCAGTAATCAAAGTTGTAGACATCATGAGCAATGTACCGAGGGTGGCACCACTGAGACCAGCGACATGAGTTGTTTCTGTCGAAAGGAAAGAGGTCAAGGCACCAGCCGTATTCTCGTCCTTGTCAAAGAAAGCGACATCTTGGCGCAGCATGGATCGGAAAGCACGGTCTCGAACACGGTGAACAAGGCGCTCGGAGCATTTGGCAAACAAGATACCCTGGGCTGCGAAGGCAAGAAACTGGACAAAGGCGAGCATCAAGAACATGGCACTCCAGAAATCAGAATCTTTCTTGATGCGGTGCTCATTCTCGGGGGTAATGGGTTGCGAGAGGGTGACGATTTGCTTAGCGAAGAAGACTATTTATCCTAGGTTAGCAAAAGAACGCGAGGAGATGAATAGGGGTACAGGAACATACCTGCAGAAGTTGGGTTGCCACCGCCGCAGATGGTGGAGAAAACGAGACCGAGAAGCATCAGCTTCCACTCAGGGGCGTTGAATGAGGCAATCAGTTTGATAAGAGTCCACAGGCTATACTTCTGTTCTTCTTCTTGCTTTCGCTTCTGAAGGGCAATGCTCGAAGCGGACTTTTGGGTGGTAGAACGGTCAAGTTTGGCGGCGATGTCGTCATCAGGATCAGCATTGTACTCTTCTTTGTTGGTGGTCATCTTGCGGATAAGCAGCTCCTCCTTTTCGTCAATCTCTTCTTCCTCCGAGGTGGTATCCTGAGCAACCGCAATCTTTTGGGCTGAAACAAGGTTGTAGTAGGCACCTTGCTTCTCAAGCAGCTCATCATGGGTACCTTGCTCAACAATGGTGCCTTGAGACATGACAACAATGTTATGGGCATCCTTGATGGTGGACAGTCTGTGGGCAATGGTAATAGTGGTTCGACCCTTGGAGGCAGCTTCCAAGGCGGCTTGAACAACACCTTCGGATTTCGTGTCGAGAGCAGAAGTGGCTTCGTCTAATAGCAGAATCTTGGGGTTTGACACAACGGCGCGAGCAATTGCGATACGCTGCTTCTGACCACCAGACAAGAGGAAACCGCGTTCACCAACGTTTGTCTCGTATCCTTCGGGGAGGGCAGAAATGAAATCGTGAGCATTGGCCTTGACAGCAGCAGCCATAATGAGCTCGCGCTGCTTCTCTTCGCTCTCGTTTTCGTGCTCGGTGCCGATTAAGCCATAGCGGATATTATGGTAGATGGTCGTTCCGAAGAGAGTAGGCTCCTGGCTGACGAGAGCCATTTGCTGGCGCAGCCATCTGAGGTTAAGCTTGCTAATGTCATGGCCATCTAGGTAAACGGTGCCTCCAACAGGATCGTAGAATCTTTCAACCAAGCCAACAATAGTACTCTTACCAGATCCGGAAGCGCCAACCAAAGCAGTAGTCTTACCAGCAGGGATCTCAAGAGACACACCATTCATAACCTTGACCTCGGGTCGCGATGGGTAAATGTGCTCGACGTTTTCTAAACGAATATTTCCTTGGAAGTCACTGAGCTTCTCACCCTTGTCATCTGTGGGATCCAAGGGAGAGGCTCGATCGATAGTGTTGAAGATCTTGGCAGCGGCAGCCAGAGCAGTAGTGAAAGCCTGAATATTGGGAGTGACGTTACCGAGGTTAAAGGCACCAATCATGACGGACATCATGATGATGAGAACCTTGGACAGCGGGATGATACCTTCAACAAGGAACTTGCTGCCCTGCCAGAAAGCAAGGCCATAATTCAGATACAGAATCAGCATCATGCCGGCAATCATGACAGCCATGGAGGCCTTGACTCGGGATCCAAAGTACTCTGCCTTTTGAAGGTGCTTGTCGTACTGCTTAGCAAGGCGATCCTGGGTTCCAAAAGCGACGGCGTTTCGAATCGAGCTGAGGACCTCATCAGCCAAGCTACCACCCTGAGCATAAGCCTCGAGGGAGGACTTGTTGTGCGTAAGCATGATGCGACCACCAGTGCCAACGTTGATCAGCAAGGCGAAGACGGTGGAAGAGAGGATAAGGGTCAGCTTCCAGTAATTGACAAAGCCGATGATGAATGCAGTAACAAAGGTAGCAAGAGCAGAGAGGGTGAGAGACACCTTCTCCGAGATACCATCCTGAATAAGGTTGGTATCAGAAGTGATACGGGTAGTGACCTCACCAGCACCGATCTTATCGAAGAAGCCAATGTTCTGACGCATGCAACTTTCAAGATAGTGCTCGCGAATCTTGGCAGCGATATGCTCACCAGTGTAAATGAAACCGACGGTGCAAACATAGGTGACGACGAATTCTCCGATGGCCAGATAGACGAAGTAGAGAACAAAGTGGCTCATTTTACTGACAAACTCGTCGTAGGTAACGGAGCCGCCGCTGTAGAAATACTCCTGGAATGTATTTTGAAGACTACCAAAGATGACGGTCATGAGAGGAATAGCAGCACCAGAAGCGATGGCGCAAATGGAGGAGACGAAGATGATGGCCAGATCAGTCCGGGATGAGTATCGATAGATGGCCTTGACGCCGGCCTTGATCTCCGGGGTGTAGACCTGGCGCTTCAAGATCTCGGCCTGGTGGGGAGGCAGATGGGCGTAGAGCTCATCGATATTGTCGGCCTTGGGGGGAGCAGCGGGTGCCTTGGAGTCGACCTTTTTCAGGTCCACATTCTGACCAGCTCTGGATGAAAGCGTGACATCGACATCCGAGAAGTTGCTGTGGCTGGACGTTGGTGCCGACTGTGCGCCCATGGGCGATTTCTCTGGGTCGGCAGCCATCGTCTATCAATTGCCGCGCCGGCTGCTGGCGGCTAGACGGAGGAGGAAACGGCGGCTATTCGAAGGAAGGCCAAGCTTGGTGAGTGCGATATACCGGTGCGAGATGTGCAATTCGATGCAGTAGAAATAGTGATCGGTCGTTGTGCAGGCCGGGGTGAGAGCGAGATGAGACCAGCGCGCCAATCACCAATGAAACGAGAGTGAGTTGATATATTAAACTGCGAGGCGGAAAGCACAAAACATGAAAACCCCTGCGGCAAGGTAAAGGCAGATGAAGAAGGGCCACGTCGGAATATATATCCTTTGAAGAAGAAAAAAATGAAGAGACAGGCCAAAGTGGCAAGGCGCCTGGACATGCAATTCTCGGATTCAGAGAACGAGGCAGCAGCCAGAAGAAGTACTTGTAGCGTCCATTCGGCACGGCCCCACAACTGCTAGTGGGAATAATAATGAAGCAGCGACGGAAAGAGTGAAAGCCGATGGCTGCTGCACTACTCCGTTGGTGCTTTTACTGCCTCAAAGAGTGCTAGCGCGGTGTGAAAATGCGTATTCCGTGCTTTGGGGCCGTGTGCATGCGTCAAAGTGCGTACTTGTACAGCCCCGTAATTACGGCGAACACACGTATACGGACGGTACGAGGCACGCAGTTTGCTGCTGCATTCCAGCCCTGGAGCATTACTCACCCCGTAAAATCGGGGAGAAAAAAAAGGTCCCTTGGGCTGACGAGCTACGGGGTTGAACCGGGCCCGGCGAACCTAGCGCTGGCGTGTTGACCGCAACGGAACCGGGTTAGGGGCCTTGCCTTGGCGAGATGAAAGCTGCTTCTAGCACCCGCTAGACACTAGAGATTAGAATAGGAGGGAATAGAAGACTATCGGGCGGCTCCACATAGAGACACGGGTGTTTCTCGCTTAGACCAACGGCGGGAGTGTTTTTTGTTCTAGGCACGAACGAGGCTCTTGTTTAACTTGTTTCTCCTTTGTGTGAGGACTCACAATATCTCTCTGCCTGGTGCAGGGGCGGGCTCCCAGATGTTTTGGGGGGAGGAATTCGGAGTTGCTTGGACTCGGCCGGAGATGGTTGGAGGTACGGAGCACGTCCTAGCCCTGCATGTACGAAGTACACGTACAGAGTATTGCATGATGTGTGTGGTACCTGCGAAGTACTCCAGATGACTCGACGGGAACGAGCAACCCCTCGGACTAGGCCTATAACACCAGCCTTTGCGGGCGATAGTGGGCGATGACCCCTGTAAACCTTCTACAGGCTTGCGTGGGCAACAGATTGAAACCCGGTGATGGAGGTGTGTACATGCAAACACACGGAGCACTGTAGTGTCTCATGATGGCACATTCTCAGTCTCCCAGCTAATTTCAGGTGCTACCTGGCATTGTTTGAGATTCCACTCATTCACTCTCAAAGGCTATCAACATAAGACAAGTAGCACCGCTACCTGTACGTGTTATTGCTACTATTAGTATTGGTAAGTACTACCTAAGGTAGCAGCGCCTGTCGCAACCCGTATCCATTTCTGGGCGTACGAGTGCGAGTACGCGTATCTCAGTGCGAGATTTGTGGCATCTTACCGAGGGCAAGTACAGGATTTGGTTAATACTACTCCGTACTACTACCAGCAAATGGTAGTACGCGTACAACGAGCGTTTGCAACGGATGTCTCTCTTTAGTGCCAGTTATCCAGCAGATTATGAGTGAATATTGATATCATAGTAATATCCCATGCCCTGGTGATTCCGATCCTTCGGGGAGGGGTGAGCATGCACAAAATGAAGACCCGGCATGATATACATCCGCGCGTACCTGTACAAAAAGAGCCCGCCAAATAGGTACCGATTCTGAACCCCCGCGACGATCTGAGCAACCTCACATTATCAATCTAGGCGCTGATTCGCAGATGCAATCCAGCCAAAGCGGTGACCAAAAAAAAACACGTTCAGACTCCTTGCATACAACCACGTCTTCTTCTTTCCTCCTTGACTCATTATTCAGTGGCAACCACGGCTAACGTCTATTGGAGCAACTCCTCCTTGTTTTCAGATCTTTTGAGCTTTTCGGGTCCCAGACCGAGCCCGAATCCCGGCGCCGCCACGAGGGCAGCCTCAGCCGCGAGCATGTCCAGGGGTGTCGTTTCTCGAATGATATTCTCATAACTTCAGCCTTCTATTCGAGGGCGGCAGCAGGGGGTCCTGGTAAAAAAAATGTTTGGTGTCCCCGCATCTATTTTCCTCACTGGGCCCCTCCTTAAGGGCGCTGAAATCCGACAACAAACGGCCTGCCTTATGTAATTTGCATCATCACAACGGAGTCGACGAGAATCCTACTCTAAATATATGCATTTTGTTGTTACACCAAATAAGCATTCAGTTACGCTTGCGGGTTATCCTATGAAGGTCTTTTTCTTTTAGAGAGAGAGAATCCCAGATAATGTCTGCTGACCCAGCTCTTTGAACATTTACAGCAGGTTTATGACTCTCGCACTCTAGAAGAGGGCCGAAACCCAGACCGCTGAAAGTACAGGTGCAATCAGTAGGGGGGGCCGCCATCCCTTACTTCACCACTATCTTATAGGGGAGAGGCTGTTGATTGGCAGAAAGTCCGACGGCGTGCAGGCAGACAACGAAAGAAAAATTGATGTCCCGAATTTATGTGATGATACACAATCTCCAGAGCTGTTCCTTGCGTAAATAAGGCGATATATGAAGTCATCTATCTGATGGCCATCTTACTAATCCACCACCAGATAGTGCCTAGTAGCAGGCAGATATGCATAACATGCAACCGATTTTTGGATCTAATCTTGGGTCTTTGTTGGCCTCGCTGGCATGGAATCCGCATCAGTCTCGCCAACATAAATTACCCTCCTAGTGTCATTCAAGCCCAATTAATTTCCCACAAAAACCCCCGAGATTCACGATTGCCAATATCTATTCTGCCACGGGTTCATTTGCAACGCAAGGGTTTAATGCGTCTGCCCAAGCCTCCCAATTCCGGTTGCCGAATGCCGCTGATTGTAGCGCCATGCCAATCTAAGCTGTGAATCCCGATATTACCACAGGACTAGCAAAAAAGTATGGAGTATGGAGCCAGAGTGCATTACACACTTCTGCAAAAAGGCAATCTAGCGATAGCCATGCGCTACCAAGGATGGAGCCTAGGTTCAAACTCCCGTGTATCAGCTATGGATCTCATTCCTTCGGTCGGAGTCCTCCTACAGTCCGATTATCGAGGATTGTAAGCAAGCTTTTGTGCAACGACAGCGCTGCGGCACCTTCGTAAGTGGCAATAGCTCGTCATCTTTTCGTATATCGGTTTGGGTGATTCCAACACAACTTCAAAATGGACAACTCCAGAGAAGCGTCGCACGGAGCGGATATCGGCCAACGTGCTCCGATTCCGTCTTCCGCCTATTTTCTCTCTCTCTCGTGTGTGAAAATTATCTTTGGCACCCGCATCAGGCATCAAGACGTGAAAGTAAGCCATGTAAGCCTTTCCAAGGATCGCCCATTAACAAAGATCTACCGGGTGCTCCAGCCACGTCGGTTTAGTCTCCCTGCATGGACCACCAGCCCGACAATGGCTCATTGCCCAGTCGTCATCTAATTCACGGCAACATCCGGACTCTTGGCATATCCGCTACTCCGGGATACCTTTCTGTAATTCCATATTTATGAGGTGACATTATGTGTGATCAAGAGCTTCGGCGGCCTGCTCATTAGCCAGTTTACGCAGGTATCAGGCGTGTAGCTCGGCAGTTGCTAGCTCTTTCAAGTACGCCGAAAACACCCAGACTCGGCATCCAATCAGGAATATCAAAAATATGGTTTCGTGGTCTAGTTGGTCATGACATTTCGTTAACAACATCTGTTGACACCACCGAAAAGGTCCCCGGTTCGAGCCCGGGCGAGATCATCCTTTTTTTGCTACTGAGTGATTCAAACTGTTTCTTTTTTTCTCATCATATTTCACATTCTTCATCCTTTGGTCCATCATAATCTGTACTCCGTAGGGGATTCAGGGATAGCATCTGGGGGGTGGCGTGCAATAATAGCTTCATGTAATTCATATTCCGTAGACCGAGGCTAAGATGTCCAAACAACCACCCCTTCGATCATTCAGGGAGAGGGAAGGAGTATGGAATTAGAGGAGGGATGAATACGGGGGCCAAGAGAAAGTAATCCTAGGCAAAACGTCTAAATGGAGATTCCAAATTCTACCTCACCCGTCACATATGATGGATGAGGGAAATACAGCTGGTTGGGGCGCCCTCCAGATGCCACTGGTCTTGGATTGGCACCCGCTTACTCCGTACGGAAAACGAAGATGAGAGTCAGGGGGGGCAAATATTACTGCCTAATAGGCGATGGCGGCCAAAAGCCAGCGTTTGATAGAATTTTCATCTGGATTTCAAAGTTGTTGCACGGTGTAGTCGCCTGTTTAAGTTGCTGCCTACACCCCCTTTTTTTCAAAGGTCACCTAATTGTACGAAGTAACACCTGAGCAAAGCTTCTGCCTTAGTCAAACGTCCACTCGCCTGTAGCAAATATTGATCACGATTATAAAATTTGAACGAGATAGATGGAGTAGCACATCCCGGTGGCAATCGAAAAGGGGGGGGGTCATGTACGGAGTACGGAGGAGACAATCTGGTTTATGAATCAAGCCGCCGGATCCGTTTCACTCATTATGTCACAGCTGCAAGTAGAGTCTGGCGCCACTGCATATGCTCGCGAGTGAGTCATTAGGTTCATAAAGGGGGCATGTCCCACTTGCTCTGCATACTCGTGCGGCACGGAGTGCCATTCCCTAGTATCTCTCACCAGAAACTGGGCAGCTCTGACCAGGCTATCTATCAAAGGGGCTTGGGCAGGGTCGTAAATGTAGTCACGACCGGCCTGGCCATGTTGCCATTATCATTAAACCATGGCTCAATGAAAATGTATAACAATGGATTTAATACGCTGAGCACCGCTATTGTCTGGAAGATCGACATCGGGGCCTTGCTGTCCTTCATCATCGTCAATATCAGTCCCTTCTTGAGTTTGCCCAACAATCGTCTGTTGAATCTCATGCAGTTGCGTCCTTATCCCCTCTAATTCTTGCCGGATGCCCTCGGGAATCAGCTGGGGGCCGTTGCCCGGTGGCTGCTGCGGGGGTTGCTGCTCCCTAGGCTCCGCTCGTTGTTGGCCAGATTCCTGCACGCATGTTTAGTATTACACTCTTTTCTAAATAAAGTATGCTCGTATCGTTTGAGGGATTTGAGGGGTTTGAAGGGGCTAGTTGAGCGTTAAACTCACGGAAATACCGTCTCCTATTACGCTTTCTGAATCGAAAGACGTATGGGTTGTTGATACCGATGGTCTTCGTTCGCGTCCCTCTGCCCGTCTTTTGGCACGGTTGATAGCTTGCAGAGTCCTTTCCCCGAGGATATCCCAGCCCTCGGCCTTGGTCAAGTTTCAAATTAGTTAGAGATCAACTGCTGGGTCTACTTGGATGTTGAGATGATTTACCTCCTCTCCCTCAAAGCGCTTTATAGAAGCATATTGAAACTCCCGACCGAATTCAGTTGCATCGGAGGGCAGCTAGACTACTTAGCCAAGAGCCAACGAATAATGGAAGGCAAATTTAGTGTACCGGGTAGCATTTCTGCTTCTTGCGTGCGCACATGACACATCTCGTAGTCAGGGGTTCTGTGACCGTCCATTAATGTTAATTTCTTGCTGAATAGAAATCATGGATAGAATGAAAGGATTACTTGATTGGTTGAGACAAGGCAGATCTTGTCTTGGCGGATTCGCAGTCAGACGAACAACGCATCCGATGCAGGGAACCGGGCGTGGTGGGCCAGTTTCTTCTTGGCCATGGTTGGGGATGATGCTTGATGCTTGTGACTTGACGGCTTCATTTCTTTGCTGTTCAGTTACGACGTCTACGAACCCAGGCATGACTGTGGCCTGAGACCCAACATGCGGTTAACTTGATGAACTAGCGAATAAAATACGCAAGAGAAACAAAAAGTTATGCCAGTCGAAGCGAGGCAATGTTTTGGGTGTTGGCAGCAGATTGCAGGTTGATGGTTGCAGGATGCAAGAGGCAGCTTACAGTATTTAAAGACGAAAGGGTATGAGAAGGCATAATGACAATAGAGGGGATATAGCAAAAATTTCCTAGTACATTTTTTCTTTACCCCAAAATATTCAGAATATGTGTAACGCTGCAGTGAATTGGCCTTGGCATATGAATTGACTCTAATCGGATGGCTCTAGGGTGAGTGCCAAGAGGATTCATTCACCTGGGTCAAATCTAGACGCGTTGGCAAAGTGGTGCAATCCGCCAGAGACGAACTCACAGAAATTTTGGTGAATATATACCACCCCCTGAATAGTTTGAATCTAGAATAAAAGTATCCAATATTCGACAGCTTTTATGCGGTTGCAGAGGCTATCAATGATGGAGAGATGGAAAGAAAGTGGTCATCAATAAAGCTGCTTAATGATATATAATCGAGCTCAAAATAGCCAGCTTTCAAATTTCTGGAATAAATATATTCAGGATTGAACATTATGATGATTGCTATGATGCTATTCGGTGGTATCACTTATGGATCAGCCTTGCGCTGCCTGGAGGTCTTGAAGATGGCTTCAACTACCGACTTCCGAATTGGGACTTTGGACCAATGGCGGAGCTCGCCATAACCGTTGTTGGGTGAGGGGCAGCTAATGCCTGCTGTGCGACATGGCTTGATAACACTAGAAATTTTTCAGATCAACCAAGCCAGCGGTGCGGATCTATAGGAGATTATTTTCCCATAGTGCTTATTCGCGTTGCCGCTTTTCTATATACTCGTCAATGTTTCTCGATTGCCTCTTCTCTTGTTTCCCTTTTGAGGCCGTAAACTGAATTCGGACACGTCAAACGTCATTTTCGCCGTCTCCGCATCCACTGTCGATAAGCTCGCCCTTGCAGAGCATACGCCCCACCCCACTAAAATTCCGTCGCCGCCCTTGGCAGCATAGCGCAAGTCTTTTCCGTGTGAAAGCTGCTTCAAACGCAACATTCACGGTCCTCCGGCAACCTCGTTTTGTTTTCTTCCTTGCTCCAGCTCGATCAGTCACCTTGGCGCAGAGTCGCCTCTTCTTGATGTCTCACCAACGCTTATGAGAGCTCTTTATTCTGCCGCTGGTCAGATCCAGCGAGCTCCGGCTGCGAGCTTCCTGCTGCTCGCTCGCCACCGAGGGCGCCAAAGCACTTGGAAAGCGCCGTCGCGATGGCTTGCGACTGTCGCTCGAAAGACTGAATCAAAGGATTTCAAAACACTAGCTCGTATGTTCTTTGCGACACTGTCTGCGCTTGATATCGGTAGCTAATAATACAATCATAGTACCTTCCACGGCGCGATACAATGAAGTTGGCGTACAGCAACTTAGCGACCACATTTTCACCCAGCTATTCCCTGATGGGCCCAAACCTCCACCGGAGGATCTAGTAAAACTGTCGGTCGACCACTTGAAGCGGCATGACCTCTATGGGAAGAATACAGATACGTCTGGCCCCATCGCTTTCGACCTCCCCGAGCTCCAAGGCGACACACTCGACGAGCATTTCTATAAGCTTGGAATCGATTGCGCTGAGCCGTATCTGAAATATGCTAAGGAGTTTGCCTGCGCAAATGTACCGCTGAAGCCGAAGAAATGGGTGCCACAAAGTGGATGGACGAAATACTACCCTGATGGGCGAACGGAGTCAGTAGAGGCGCCCGATGAAGAGATGCTGTGTTTTGATACAGAGGTCATGTGGAAAGAAAGCCCTTTCGCGGTAATGGCTTGCGCAGTCAGTCCCACGGCCTGGTATTCTTGGCTGTCTCCCTGGCTGTTAGGTGAGACGCCCGATGACCGGCAATTAATACCATTAGGCGATCCAACCAAGGATCGGGTCGTCGTGGGACATAACGTTGGCTATGATAGGGCAAGAGTATTGGAAGAGTACAGTCTGAAGCAAACTAGAACTGGGTTTCTCGATACAATGTCACTGCATGTTGCCGTGAATGGCATGTGCTCACAACAACGCCCGACGTGGATGAGATTCAAGAAGAATCGAGAGCTCAGAGAGAGAGTGGCTAGCAAGGACCCCGATCATGGGCTGGCCGAGCTTTTGACCAACCGAAGTATGCACGAAGAAGAAGAACTATGGGTTGAGAAGAGCTCGATTAACTCGCTTCGAGACGTCGCTAAATTCCATCTCAACGTTACCATCGACAAAGCCATACGGGATGACTTTGGTGAGCTGAATCGCGAGGGTATATTGGAAAAGTTGGACGAGCTCCTTGAATACTGCGCTGCAGATGTTGCTGTCACTCACAAAGTCTATCAAGCCGTCCTCCCTAGCTTCTTGGAAGTTTGTCCACACCCTGTCAGCTTCGCTGCTCTGCGGCACTTGTCGTCTGTTATCCTACCAGTTAACAAGACTTGGGATTCATACATCGCCAATGCAGAGGCAACCTACCATAAGCTTAATCAATCAATTCAAGAGAGATTGGTGGGGCTGGCAGATAAAGCCTTGGAAATAAGGGACAAGCCAGAGATCTGGCAAAATGACCCCTGGATGATGCAGCTGGATTGGTCTGGCCAGGAGATTAGAATGGTCAAGGGCAAGCGCAAAAACGATCCGCCAAGGCCAGCCGCAAGACAGAAGAAACCAGGCATGCCCAAATGGTACAAGGATCTCTTTTCCAAGAACGATGCACCCATCAACTTATCGTTGCGCACTCGCATTGCGCCTCTGTTATTGAAGCTGGCTTGGGATGGGCATCCGCTATTCTGGTCCAACCAATATGGCTGGGTATTTCGAGTCGACCCGGCTGATGTAGCCAAGTACACCGCAAAACAAATGTCGGAGTGCGTCTTTGATGACTCCGACCCTGCCCTTTTTCACGATTATAAGCACTCTTACTTTAAGCTTCCCCACAGAGACGGCCCTACTGCTCGCTGCGCGAACCCCATGGCAAAGGGATACCTGAACTACTTCGAGAATGGTACCTTGTCATCAGAGTACGAGTATGCGAAGGAGGCGCTGAAAATGAATGCCTCGTGCTCATACTGGATGAGTGCGCGCGATAGGATTATGTCGCAAATGGTTGTCTACGAGGACGACATACCCTTGGCTGACGGGACAAAAGCGGCAAAAATGCCTGCAGAGAACCTCCAAGGCTTCATTTTGCCTCAGGTGATCCCTATGGGTACAATTACTCGGCGAGCGGTGGAGAACACCTGGCTCACAGCGAGCAATGCCAAGAAGAACCGTGTCGGGTCTGAACTAAAGTCGATGGTCAAGGCTCCAGAGGGCTACTGTTTTGTTGGTGCCGACGTGGACTCAGAAGAGCTCTGGATTGCAAGTCTCGTGGGCGATGCAACGTTCAAAATCCATGGCGGAAACGCCATTGGTTTTATGACTCTCGAGGGTACGAAGGCCGCAGGCACAGATCTGCATTCACGGACGGCGGCCATCTTGGGTATCACTAGAAATGACGCAAAAGTGTTCAACTATGGGCGCATTTACGGTGCTGGACTAAAGTTTGCGGCCACTCTCCTACGGCAGTTTAATCCTAGACTCTCTGAGAAAGAGACAACAGAGATTGCAATGAGACTGTACGCAAACACAAAGGGTACCAAGACCAGGAGCAAAATGTTAAGCGACCGCCAGTTCTGGAGAGGTGGAACGGAGTCGTTCGTATTCAACAAACTGGAAGAATTTGCGGAACAGGACTGGGCCCGGACGCCGGTATTGGGAGCGGGCATCACGCAAGCGCTTATGAGCCGCTTTGTGAACAAGAACGGCTATCTACCTTCCCGCATCAACTGGGCCATTCAGTCTTCAGGCGTCGACTATCTCCATTTGCTACTTGTTTCAATGGATTACTTGATCCGCCGATTCAACCTTGATGCTCGACTGGCCATCACTGTCCATGACGAAATTCGATATCTGGTGAAGAATGAGGATAAATACAGAGCGGCGCTTGCGCTTCAGGTGGCAAATATCTGGACCCGCGCCATGTTTGCGCAGCAAGTGGGAATCGACGATCTTCCCCAATCCTGCGCGTTCTTCTCCGCCGTCGACATTGATCATGTCCTCCGCAAAGAAGTCGACATGGACTGCGTCACGCCAAGCCACCCGACTCCGATTCCCCATGGTGAGAGCTTGGATATCCAGACTCTCTTGGATAAAGGCCCCGAGGCATGGCTCGATCCGTCAATCGTTCCGGATCCAAAGTATGCCCCTAAACTGGAGGGCATAGCCTACACGCCGCGTACTCCTATCATGCAAACGCTCCAAGGATCCTCAAAGAACAGCATCCCTTTTATTAAAGCCCAGATTGCAAGCGACGAGACGGAGCTGCAAGATATCGTAAAGGAGGTTCGCAAGCTTACGCCGACGAAGCCGCGGACAATACCATTGAAGTATGCGCAGCGTCCAGATCGCCAGCAGGCAAAGCTTAAGCCGCTGGATGGGCCAATCTTAGGGGCGACGAGCTTCACGTATCAGGGACAGCACCAACATGCTAAGAGTGAGGTGGCCTGGCATAAACACTCAACAGGCTTCAGCCAGAATTCCAATGTTTCTTCGAGGTCGTTTTAATGTACTACTATATAAATGTGTCGGGGGATATGGCGCAAGTGGAGGAGATACTCATATGAACTTGTACAACAGTCTGGGATTGCAATTCTGTTTTTGGATTCTGCGGGCGAAATATGGTGGTTATGACTTGGAGTTGAGCGCTGGAGTGTATGCAACTTGGAAAAAAAAGAGAAGGATCACGGATTTATTTTGTGTAATTACTGCGGGGCGCCTATGAATGTATGATAAGAAAATGAAAATCTATCTCCATGCATTACTTCATATGTATTAACCAACAAGAAAACAGATTATTTGTACAACCCCGTGTCCCAAACAATCATGTATCCCGCCCTCCGCCAATCCTCATTAAAAAATCCATTAAAGCCCACCCACACGCGAGTGAGCTGGGACATGCCCAGACTTTTGCCCTCGGGAGTGTTTGCAAATTCGCGTAGCCAAGACTCTACGCCTTCAAATCCGACGATATACCGCGGAACAGAGACAACAGGATTCCCAGGAGCGAAGAGTTCATCACGCAGGAACGGGATGGGGTTATCGTAGAAGCGATCCGCTTCGTCGCGGTAAAGGTCGCGCTCAGGAGTATTAGGCTGAGTATGTAGTGGGGGCTCGCAGGTGAGTGCGTAGGCAGAGAGGCCCGGGTAGACGAGATGTGAGCGCCAGGGAGTGGAATGGCACGGCATTAGGAAGAGGGCGAAAAGGTCTTCGCTGGTATTGTTGCTGGAGGCCGTGGTATTGAGGATTGGGATCGAACCGTAGTGAGTTGTGTGGGCGGCACGGACAGCAGAGGGGTGGATGCGCTCGTATTCTCTTCGGAGAAAGGAGAGGACATTGAGGGGCGCGGCCTGATGTAGGAAGGATAGGTAACCGGCGAGGATGACGTTGACTCCCAAGGCAGTAAGGAGGAGAGGTTTGTTGCGGAGACGAGCGCGGCGAACGGTTGGTGACTTGGTTCCGGAGGGCTGAGGTGTGGATATTTGGGCTGCGGAGGAGATGGAAGGGGGAGGGCTTGCCCGTGGCACAGAAGTGAAGAAAGATGCGGCCCTCGGCGCGGCAAGGACGCTCAGAGCTGGAAGAAGAGGGTAGATGAAGCGGACCTCTTTGTGTGAGATGAGCGAGAGGACGACAACAGTGCTTAGGACGGTGTAAGAAAGCGTGCGGAGGATATTGGCCTGGTCTGTAGTCTTGGATGAAGGCTTGATAAGTGCTGGGATGACAAAGGGAAGGCTAGTGGTGCATAGTAGAGGTATGCCTTGGAGGATATAATAGTGCCAAGGATTGCGACCATAGAAGACGGCAAGCGACTTGGAAATGTTGAAATTGAGCCAGTTGTAGGGTGGGAAAGTCCAGAACCCAAAGTACAGACGATCAGCGAGAACAGACAGGCTGACCACCAAGGAGCCGCATAGGATTGCTTCTCTGAAGAGAACCAGGATAGTAGAGAAACTTAGGGGAGAGTTGCCTTGGAGAGTTATTCTGGTCAAGGCAAGAAAGACAATGGTAAGCCAGATGAGGACGTTGGTAGGGCGTAGGACGACAGCCAAGGCCGCGAGACAGAGCGAAGCACGGAGACGCCAGAGTTTGCCACGCAAAACATTGAAGGGCTTGGAATTCTCCTTGATGGAATAGGGGGCGACACCAACGAGCTGCCAGGGCCAGTAGCAGAGAGCCATCACGGTAAGGGTTGTCTCAAGAGAATTGGAAAAGGTTCTTGTAGAACAATACCATTGCCAGGGGTTTAGGAGTTGCATGAAAAGCTGGCAGTTTGGTCATTGTGTCAGTGGTCCGTGAAGGCAATGAGACAAGAGGGAGATGGAGATGGACACTTACAGCAAAGAAGGAGACGTTACTATCCGAGCCGTACACATTTGAGGCAAGATGCCAGGTGTACCAGTCCCCCAGAGCAGCAATGACAGCTTGCAAAACCCTGGGGGAAGCAATGACAACGGCAGAGCGAATAGCATTGCCTGGCGGAAAGATGGCGGATAGACGATCTGCTGCCATGTATGCACCTGAGAAGAGCAGCGGGTGGAGAGACGACCTCAGCTGGTGATGCCATTCCTGCGTAATTGAACGCGTCAGTGAAACGAGGCCAACTGCATTGTTTTCCTTGGACCATGACCCAATTGCCGATCCAATTGATGAATGAGCTCAATTGGTGAATTGATGGATATCACGATTCAACCATTAAATATAAATTATACATACCCACGTGAGCCACGCGCCGCTCCCAGGCCCAAAGGCAAGGCGCCAAGCCGGCTCCAGCGCCTGGAAGAACTCATCGGGCTGGAAGAAGGTGGCCAGGTACCAGGCATTGACGAGCCGGATGATGATGATGTCCCGAAGAGGAACCGGGGAGAGGCGCGGCTTGCCCTTGAACGAGGCCGAGGGAACGCGTCTGTGACCGGCCATTGCGTGGATGATATTGCAATGGCTTGACGTTGAAAGAAGGTCTTGGTGGCCACTTGGTGCAATACAGGGCCCCCTAAGAGGGTCGGTGGCCTGCTAAGGCCCGGATTGGCCAGGCTGCCTGCTGTAGGTACAGCGCTGCTGCATTGGCGGTGACAAAAGATGGCCGAGATCTGGCCCAGAGATATATAATGCGGTGCACCCGGACATGACAATTTGTCTGAGAAAAATAGCAAGGCATATAGTTCATAGGCACGATTTACTAATTCTGCTAGTGTTTACTATCGGGCATGTCTATATTCACCATGAGCTCAAGTACATACGGGCTTACTCTCTACCATTCTTAGTACTTAGTAGTAGGTACCTATGTACTTGCAATGGTTCTATCAAGAGACTGATAAGCTGCATTGGGATTTGCTGCCAAGTACATTCAAAACCCCTGCAAGACCAAGCACGCCCGGCTCGGGGCGGATGAGCCTGCCTTTGACGCTTGATTCTTGGCGCAAGGGACCTATGGAAGAGGCGGGATAGTGACTATGATGGCGATGATGTCGCCAGACGCGTGAATGGATGCGTACATTGTATTGCCATATTTTAGTGCAGTTGATAGACAACTGCCGCGCGAGATGCTTGTATTTTCATCTGCTTCGATGGGTATGTACAAAGTACGAGTAGACGCAATCTCATCTTATCGCATCTTATCAGTCAGCGATGCAGACCTTGGAACCTATCGGCTCATGTCTGTCTCTTTTTTTACGTACCCAGCAAATGCAACAACAAAAGTCACCTTATCTCTTTCTCTCTCTTACTACCCTTTTCATACAAGCATAGCATCAGCATCAGCACCAGAGCCAGCACCAACATAAGCTTCGGTCGACAAAAGCATCCTCCCACACATCAAGTCTCGCCCATTACATCATTCCCTTGGTCCCGTCATGTTCAACACATCTCACAAGACCACCATCTCGCTGCTTGGCTGCCACTGTACGTAATACTGTCGCTCCCATTGGCCCGTCGCCTCCCAGCGCCGACAGGGCTCTTGACACGATTCCCCACCTTTTCGCTGGACCGGATCCGATGTTGCAGCGCCTGAAATCATGAGAGCGCCGCCGAATGTGGGGTTTTGCTTCCTACTGCTACGCTTGGCTTGCGAGAACATTTGAAGGAATGCACAACGGAGTACTTGGTATGGAGCGGGAAATAAGGCCTGGCTTAGGTACCTACCGGTGGTTCTACTTTTAAGCGGTAGCCTTCAGTCGCCGGATGCTCGGCCACGGCGATTGGATTGGGAATGGGCTTGTAACACCCTAACTCGCATCCTAAGTCCCATCCTAGCCCATCGCCAGACCCTCTGTTAGGGGGTGTCCAGGCGAATGCCGAGGCCAGCCGGCCGTGTCTCTGGGGCTCCCACGGCGACGGCGGGCTGTGGGCTATCGGACAGGCGGTGCTTTGCAGGAGCCTCGAGCCGCTGAGCCATGGCGCTGAGGAAATCACCGGCACCTCCACGGAGTTGGCTCTACAGGGCATGCAGGGAGGCCCAGCGAGCGTCTGGAGCCTCTTCTCCACCTGTGTGCTGCTATGCGGCTCACACTTGCACTTAGGGGTATAGCGGCGGCGTATCTCGTCTCCAATGCCTGGATCTAGGTCGTGTAGTTGACACATTGTTTCCACGCGGCGTCGACGCTTCTATCTTTTGCCTGCTTTCTCACTGGCTGCTGGGGGCCGCTCCGGCCCTATAATTGCCATGGCCTCCCCCGGGCAGGTCAGGTGGTCCGGAGACTGACTCTCTTCAAACCCCTTCGTTGCTTTTGCCCTGAGGCCACGAACTGTTGCAGTAACAACAAGCAGCCCGGTAGGTGGACACTTTCGTCTTGAAGGATAAATTCTCTTCTGTAAACCCTACCCAGCACTTGAAGGAATCTTCGTCTGTCGTGCGATTCCCATAATCCCGTCATCCTAAGCCCCCCGAAGCCGGCCGGTATGTCCATCGGCGTCTAGCAGCTCCGAATCTTCCCCTTCGCTATCAGTGCCCCTCCCCCTCCTGTTCCGGCTTATCGCAACTTTTTTTTGCTTCCGACACCACCTCCATTCCTGGACTTCAACTAATGCAGAAAAACGCAGACCTCTTTCTTCCCCACGCGTAAACACACCATCTTTTGCCTTCTAAACCTCAACAGCCACTCTATTCACCATGGCTCCCCACGCTAGCGATGCTGCCAGCGGCGCTGCTGCATCCCGCTTCCACGCCTCTTCCACCGATGCCGCCATCGCCGCTGAGAACGAATATGCTGCCCACAACTACCACCCTCTTCCCGTTGTCTTCTCCAAGGCTCAGGGCGTCAATGTCTGGGACCCGGAAGGCCGCCAGTATCTGGACTTCCTGTCCGCATACAGCGCCGTCAACCAGGGTCACTGCCACCCCGAGCTCGTCAAGGCTCTTGTCGACCAGGCCTCCCGCCTGACCCTGAGCTCACGAGCCTTCTACAACGATGTTTTCCCCAAGTGGGCCGAAAAGGTCCGCAGCGTCTTCGGCTACGACATGGTGCTGCCCATGAACACTGGTGCCGAGGCTACTGAGACGGCCATCAAGATTGCCCGTAAGTGGGCTTACAAGGTCAAGGGTGTTGAGCAGGGCAAGGCATTGGTCTTTTGCGTTGCTGAGAACTTCCACGGCCGAACTGTGAGTATACCAACATTCCGGTGCAAAGCGATCTTTTGCCCTAGGTCAATTGGCCTTGGGGATCAAAATATCGCCATGCCTTTCGAGGGTTCTTAACTAGAAATAGACTAACCTTTGCCTTCCAGATGACCGCCATTACTCTGTCCACTGACCCCGAATCCAAGGACAACTACGGCCCATACGTCCCCAACATTGGTGCTACCTCCCCTTCCACTGGCAAGCCCATCCGCTACAACAACGTGGCCGACCTGGAGGAGGTCTTGGAGGCTCATGGCAAGGACACCGCCGCCTTCATTGTTGAGCCCATCCAGGGTGAGGCCGGTGTTGTTGTTCCAGACGACGACTACCTCACCAAGGTCCACGCCATCTGCAAGAAGCACAACGTCCTCCTCATCTGTGACGAGATCCAGACCGGTATTGGCCGCACGGGCCGTCTGCTTTGCTCTGAGTGGGCAGGCATCAAGCCTGACATGGTCACTCTCGGCAAGGCCATCTCTGGAGGCATGTATCCCGTCAGTGCCGTCCTCAGCAGCAAGGAGATCATGCTCGTTGTTGAGCCCGGGACTCACGGTTCAACCTATGGTGGCAACCCCTTGGGTTGTGCCGTGTCGATTCGAGCTCTGGAGATTCTCGAGGAGGAGGACATGACCGCCAAGGCTGAGCGCCTGGGTCACATCTTCCGTGATGGCGTGGCTGCCCTCAAGTCGCCCATTATCAAGACAGTCCGGGGTAAGGGCCTGTTGAACGCCGTTGTCATTGACGAGTCAGCTGCTTCCGGTCGAACTGCGTGGGATCTCTGCCTCTTGCTGAAGAGCAAAGGCCTTTTGGTAAGTTGATATCTGCCTATTAGGCAGCTTTGCATCCACGGCTGCCTTGTCGATTGACTCTGTTTTCTTCATTACCCCTCTTTCTGCCACGTCCTCTGTGCTAACGACCCTCTTAGGCCAAGCCAACTCACGGAGACATTATCCGCTTCGCTCCCCCTCTCGTCATCACCGAAGAGGAGCTCCGGAAGGGTCTTAGCATCATTGCCGAGGCGCTCAAGGAGCTTCCCACGGCCCCTCAGGCCAAGGATCATTAAACGGCAAATGACGACTTCCTCTAGCAGTTGAAAAGGGGGGTCACGGCGTACCGTCCTACGAGAAGTAGACGCAGCTGCCTCGTGAGCGCGAGCTCCGGGAATTATGAGGGCGACCCACGCGAAAAGAGAGACGAAGAATTTCCTTTTTGAATTTACACGTCAAACATATAAGATACCCAAGGGATAGCCAGGACCGGTCATGAAGCAGCATAGGAACGGGAGCATATTTGGAATCATTTTTTGGGATTTACTTGCAGTTATTATGTTTTTTCTGTCTTTCTTTTTTTTCCATAAGGCACCGGAAGAAATATTCCCTGATCTCTGGTCAGGTCGGACGGAGTGTCGTCCGCGGCGCGAATGGTATCGGTTTAGTGTAGCATGCCTGCTGGCAACGCAGGAAATGACGAACAGAAGCAAAAGAGACTAATGCGTCCTTGTCCTACTGTGTAATGACACGCATGTACTCTATACCTTGAACAGGCCTTGTAATGGCCCATATGTGTTGCCTGATATGCCCAATCCCAGAGTTTTTTTGCTGAAAACACCTCGTTCGCATCGAGGCAAAGGGGCTTTTCAATGCGGTGAATCTCCAAGGCCTCTGAGAGTTCTTCAATTGGTGGCTGGGAGCGGCTCAAACGGCATCCGATATCCTTCGTCCCATCCATGCTCTCTGTACGACTGAGGCCAGGCAACTTGACTCCTACGAAAAGTTGGCTGCGTGCCCGAAACAAGGGGTTCGAAACGGGCATTCATGCATTAACGCCACAGTTTACTACTTGACCTGCTTCTTATCTGCTCTTCTGTCTATCTATCAATACACATACTGAGGTAGGGCATACCTATCATTGTACACCTTTATACATGGACGTATGTAATGGTAATGGTAATGCTATTCGGGCACGAATAAGGCAGTAGCAAAAAAAACGTGGGGTTCCGCTCACGGACACGGGAACAAACATAATGACGATAAGAACCTTGGATTGGTTACCCTACGTAGCATGCATTGGACGGAAAATGTAGCTTGGGAGGGCGTCCCGTCGACAACACAAAGAAGAAGAAGACGACAGAAAAAAAAACGCCATTGGCCCCCCCAGGGTGGTGCGATAAGCCGAGATTTGGGCGATTGTGCTCCGCGCCAATGAGATGGAGGGCGAGGTGCCTAGAGGAGTAATTCGGGTGGGATGGGCCAACGTATGCAGGAGATTTTCATGGGGGGGGAGGAAGTAGTATAGGTTGGCTTTGTCTGAAAGCGGGGAAGACGGAGGATTGGGGGATTATGATTGCATGTGGGTTGTGAAGGGTGTGTATGTGTGTGTGTGTGAGCTAGATATGTAGGACTGTGGTGGGTGAGAATACTGCTACACACTAGGAGCGTATGAGGTTTGCAAGTATAGCCAAGGGAGGGTGGTATCTCGTCAGGTACTGCATACTTGCAATTGATTCGGTTTGATTGATTCATGGCTTGGGAGGGGGGAGGAGGGCATGCGTGTATGTACACGTACATTGGCGATTTTGCCGTCATGGGATAGGTTGATGGTGATGGTGATGGTGTTGTAGGGGCGGATGCCTGGATTATGGAGAAGGGGTCGACGCCTCTGTGATCTGGCTTAGTACAGAATCGAGCAATGCTATTGGATCAAGACGGCCGCCATGTCACGTCGATGCCTTGTCATATTAAATGTTTGATTAACCGCGGGGAAGACGCAAGGTGAGGTGTGAAGAAATGCATCCGAAAAAAGCTAAATGCAGTGTCGTGTCGAGTCTGTGCCTGGAGACAAACAGGCAAAAAGTGTGCCTCATGTACTCCGTAATAGAGTTAAGAGCACTAGACGAAAGGAGCCGAGTATACTCCGTAGATGAAATGTACCTGTGGGTAAGCCTGCATACGAGAGAAGAGGCAGGGAAGAGCCAAGATCGCTCCTAATCCAGCAAGCCTGGTCTACGATCTTGGGAGTTTTTTTTTTTTTTTTTTTTTACAGAGGTTGATTCTTAAGCGAGGGGGGAACAAGTTGATGGTGATGCAGATCGTCTTGTTTCCGCGCTGATGTCATGATGCGCGGGTTGCTAGCATATGCAATTTGGAGTTTCACCTCGGGGTCGATAACGGACCATTCTGAAAATGACTTGGATGCCTGGGACGTGGTTCATCTTGATAGGACGCGAAAGCGCGTTGTGCTGCCCTCTATCTTGCGTGAATTCGTATCGGCGACAGTGTTTGAGCTGTGATCGATCGAGACAGCAGGTTTATGCAGGGCGGGCTGTCTAATAGCAATCTGGAAGCCATCCCAGCTATCTTGATTGAAACTTGCCCACCGCCTACATGCCAACCTCACAAACATTAATTCACAATTCACACGATTGCCTTGGTGCTAGCGCTCCGAATGCCGGGCGCCAAACAGGGAACAAGCCATGTTTCTGAACCCGCCGCTCGGCTTTATTCTCAGCTCCTCCTTACGTCGATCCCCCTCTCCAAATGGAAAAGCGAGACAGTTGCATCGGTGTAAGTCAAGTCAGCCGCATGGAGCACAACAGGTCCTAGCGGCCAAGGACCGAAGCCGCGATGCCGCCTCAAGCCGCTTCAGACACGGCGAGCAGGTCTGGAATTCAACGGGGACATCGAGATCCTTGCGTAAATGAGAATAGGGAGCAAACGGTGTGTGATACACTGCCTTTACATCACGCAAAACGATTGCACGTGCTGGTTGGGCTGGTGGTCAACAGCTCGAAACTGACTGCTAAGCCGAATACAATACAAGAGCGGGGAGGGTGTGAAGCCACGCACAGGCACCGTCAGGTGATGGATGAACAATTGATGCAGCATGGCTAGCAGGCAATAACTTTGTAGAAGCATCTTCTCATACCTTGAAGCCCAGAATCTGATCAGGCAACTTGGGCACCTTGACAGCATCTAGGCCATGGGACCAGGCACCCAGGCCCTGGCGCCACGAGCCGTGGTGGTGATGTCAACGGCCGTCAGCGTTGACCGAGTCAAGCAGGGCATGGGTGGATGGACTGGTGCATATGATGTTGGGCATGCGGCGCCATGCAATGGGGACTCGTCGTCTCCCCAAGGCGCCTACAAGTCCATGGATGCTAAAAATACCCGGTATCCCCCCAGGTGCGACAAAGTCCCTCGCGTACAGAATAGAAACGTCCCGTATTCGTGAAACCCACCCTCTTGGCGAGCTGGGTGAAACAGAGGGTACTTGTATAGAGAGGTGTTGCTTAAACGCTAAAAAAAAAAAAAAAAAAAAAGATGCCTTGGTTAGCCAGGACATCCCTGGGCCTCGGGATCGATTCGTTAGACTGCATCAAAGTACACATACAAAGTCGTATGTACTTGTAGCAAGCAGCATTCACGAGATGCCTGGTAGTGGTGCCGCGTACGTACACAGTCTGAGGTGACGAGTAACAAAGCTGCAAGCTGCATGAACGGAATATGCAAAGACGGGTCAGTGTTCACCGAGGTATCGCTTCTACGTACGCATAATGTTGCCGGCTGGCTTGATGTATACATGGCCTTGCAGCAGTACCGCAACTCCGTACTCGGTTGCGGACGCCATCTGTCGATGGGATTGGCCACGGCTCCCCAGACTACTCTGAATTGGCAGGGGGGGGCCACTTTTGAGAATCAAATCAAGCCATCCCACGTAGGAAACAGGCCGGCTGGTTTGACACAGAAAGATGCATTCAAGTACTGGCTACGAAGCACAACGTATGCGGTGGGCGATACCAAGTACCAGATCTCGCGACGGTTGTCAAATGGGGGGAGGCCGCGGACATGGCGCTGACTTACGGGAGGTGTTGAACAGTCCCCCGGTGGCTGTAAATGGTGGTTCATGTCTCACAGCGCGGACGATGGCATTGCGCGGATGAAGAGCGAGGCTGGCCAAGTTGATTGGATACGACGTGATGTTTTTCATTGTCTCAAGCCGCCTGCTCTGTTGCTGTCGATCGATCCGCCTATCAGCAACCGTTTCGGTTAAAGGCTGAGAGTTGTCGAGAACAACAAGGGAGGGGGGGACGAGGAAAAGCCAGAAGAGAGGAGAGGCTGTGGGGAAACAACATCAACAAATGTTAACTTGGCGATGATGTATACAAGACGCAGCATCTCGAGTGCGGTCAGTCGAATCCGCACCCCAATCGAGAGACTTCATACGGCAGAAAAAAAAAATGTTGGGGCCAGTCGTCCGCCCTGGCGGCATCCTTGCGTGTACGAAGAGGTACCTGTGGACAGACAGAAAGAGTCTCGTACTCGGTACATGAAGCAATGAGGAGGGTACTAGAGTACCTTTAGTACCTAAGATATGCGGCCTCGAGGCAACCTTGAAAGGTTACGTACTGCTACCCAGTACCTGCTGTGCTAAACTAAACGTTCTACGGATGACATGTACACATGTGCGGTGTTGCGCCCGCCAGAGTACAAAAGTATAAGCGTATGGGCTGTTTCATGCTTTCTCCCATGGCGCCGCCTCTTCATGCAGCTCTAGGCCGGCCCTTGCATTGGCCATTCAATTCCAGCACCTGTTGAGAGCACCTGTTCTCACCGAGCTTGCAATTCAATCAAAAATCAACCCGGAAGCGTGCTAACGGAGGCAGCCGTCTAGAGAAAAACGAGAGGCAGTGCCCTCCTCCTCACCAGGCACGAGGAGGCATCACTCCGTCGCTTAGTTGAGCCGTGACTCCCACCCGCTTGCTCACTCGCCCGTCCACCACTCACGCAGCGGCGCTGGAGCGTGAAGCGTGGCCTAAAAAAGTCCTACATGAAATGACCAGCAGCAAAGAGTGGATTTAGCGGCCTCGATGGCCGATTTAAGGGTCCTGTGGATTCAACCTGGAAGAGCTGGGCTGGCTCTGGGTCTGGTTACGCCTTGCCGGCAGGCATGGGGTTGCAATCCGTCGACTCGACGCTAACTTTACGGAGCATCCAAGTGAGCTTCCAAGCCAAGCACACCTAATCTCGACCTGCTGGGCCGATGGCGGTTCTCCGTGGAGGTCGCATCGCAATGTAGCAGTACTTGAGTGTTGCGAGTCCCGCCGGTGATGCACGGAAGACAGACTGCTGAGGCACTACTCGACTCGATGCCCTGCGTATACCAGGCCAGGACGCGAGGTATTATTCCGCAGACGAGTACGTTCTGTACGAGGCAGGGCTAGACAACGACTCGCACGGACGCACGGCGATGCAGCACGCCATTCTCAATCAATGTTTGACAAAGCGTTCGCTGGTGCCTTCTAGGCACTTCCGCCCAAAACTTACGAAGCCTTCTAGCTTCGAATCTTGCTCCAACCGGGCGTGCTAGATGGTATCCTTCCAACCTCGTTGTCGCTTGGGGCCAGCCAAGTACCGGACGGGACTTGGTCGTAGCGCAATGATGTGAGTCTCTCCCAAATGCACGCCAGCCGATCCCTTGCTACCGCCGACCCCGGCTCCATCTTGCTCTGCTCCCCCGGGCTCCCTTGACCCTCTCTGGTCGTCCGGAGCAGCCAGCGCTTCAGAGAGGCTGCGCGACCCCAAAACCTGCCGCGATAAGGGCCATGGCGGGAAAAGGGGGGGCGTCTGCGGCAAAAGATACCGCGCCCTGGGATGCCGTGCTTGCATGTCCGCCCAAAGTCGGTCTGGCGCCATTCTGGCCCATTCATGAGCGAGTCTCTGGAGCGGCACGGCGTGAGCGAAGAGCCCAATGCCCTTGCGCAAGCGCCGTTGCTGGCCGTTATCGCTGCTGCTGCTGCTATCTACCTCCTAGTAGTAGTAGTAGTATGTATGTAGTACTATCTCTTATCTTGACGTGTGCAGATGCCCTCCCTAGCCTGTACTCCATATTGTAATCAGCAGCAGTCTGCATGCCCCTACTCGTGCTGCTGCTGCCCCGAGCTCTGCGTGTGTACATGTACATGTACATGTACATGTGCTCTTGGCGCACCGGCCTTCCCACGCGCCTCCATTAATATCCTACAGCTCGTACCAGTAATATGCATGCGCGCTCCAGCAGCGTTCTCGTCTACTACATGCTAACCCGGCCCTTATCGCGCAGCTGCTGGCTGTCAATCACGACAATTGGTGTGTTCATTTGCAGCAAGAGTTGCAGCCTACATCCCGTCAAGCCCGGGCGTCCGTGCGACAGGTTCCAGTTCGCCCAGGGCGGCGCTGTCTAGCAAGCTGTTGCTGCTGGTGGCGCGCATCCATGAGCCAGAGGTACCGAGCTACATCATCATGATGTTGCTTGCTTCTCTCGACGCTCTCGAACCATGACCCACGAGTCCGCTTCTGGCTTGATCAGGTATTCCCTGGGTAGTGCCGCTGGGTGTTCTGCAGGTACCAGGCCATGTGATATGGGGACCAATTACGCGTGCGTTCCGCGGGGAAGCCTGTTAGGGATGTACTTGCGCTGTACTTGGCCGCCACCGCGGCCTTGCGCAACGTTTGTCGTCGTACCAGTACGAGTACGCAACGCACCTCGAAAGTCTCTCGACGTGGGGGACCCGCCTGCTTAGCGCTGAGAGGCCTTGTGGTCACCCAAGTCACCGCGCTGGGATTGGGCTGGACTGGCTAGAACTGCGATGCCCGCTAGGAGCAACCACTCCAGGCGTGTACAGGTACATGTGGCAGATTGCGGCAGCGCCCCCCTGCACTGATGCGCTCTAGCAGCCACCTGCCAGCCAAAGGTCCCAAAGTACTCGGTACACGGTACCCAGGCCAGGCAAGCGCTCCGTACCAGCTACTTTGCCGAGCTGCTGCATCACGAGCCCTTCAGGTAGGTCATCCAGCGTCAAGTGCAGTGACCTTCCGATGAGCGGTGCTTGTCCGCCTGGGTGTCTCGTCTCGTCTATCTCTTTTTTTTTTTTTACGACCGCGGCGCCATCCTCTTCCACCTTCTCGTCATCGGCTCGCTTTTTTTTCTCTTCCCTCCCTTTTTTACTTTTTTTACTTTTTCCCTCTTGTTTATTTCTTATTTCTAATCTTACTCCCCTAGTATTCTTGCCGCCCTTCTAGCTCGGCCGCTTCGAAATCTTCTTCTCCTCTCTTCTCTCGCGCTATCATCGTTATCATCTGACCACCCGATCTGGGACCCTCGGATCGATCATCCATACTAAAAGTGTCCCATCTCCTCCTGTCAAGTTCTGATTTTCGCCCCCCGAACGGCCCAACCCCATCAAGCCCGCCTAGGCCTTGTGGCGTCGGTACCTACGTCTTGGTATCTCTGGCTCTGCGGCCCTCGCCCGTCTGTGGTCGCCGTGACTTGGGAGCCTTTATCTGCCTCCTTGTACCTCGCTGCATGAGCGATGGTCCAATAGCCACCCCGGGCAGCGTCTCCATCTGCATCACTGCGCTGCAGCCTCTTGAAAGCCTCCCACGCAAACGCCCCGCAAACCCAACGTCCATCAGGGTTGGCGACTCTGCCTGGCGCCGCTTCGAGTCATAATCAGGAAGCGTCGCTGCTGTCTCTTGCGTCTTCATCATCCGGGTCCCCAGGCGACAGCGCTCCCATCCCCATCCAGGTGCATAGCTTACAAGCGCTGGGCTCTCTGATGAGACGAGCTACCGTTGCGAGTACGCCATAGCACCGCTCGATTCGTTTGTACAGCCCGCCGCCGGCTGTCTTAGAGTGTTAGTCACGCCCTCCCCCGATCCTTGTCCCCCCCAGCTTGCAGCAGCTATCCCGTCCGATACCCAAGCCGACCACAGGATCCTGCACACGCCGGCGCTCGTCTGACTCGGCTGCGGTCTCTCTCCGACGCTCCCCTGGCTTTCTTTTGGTTTTTTGTTTCCTGCTTCCATCATCTGCCTTATTTCTTTTCTTTTCTTTTTTCCCATTTCTTCCTCATCTCATAGCTCGCGGGACGACAGAGGACCATTCTTCGCTCTGCCTTGTTCTGCTCCGTGCTGCTCTGCTTTCCTTGCTAACCTGCCGTCATCGCCTCCAGACAACCCGGTGACAATACACCCTTTAATCTATCGGATACCTGCCGCTTGCCTAATAACATCTATCGACTTTCCGTTCTGGGTCTTCGATCATCGCTACACCGACTTCCCATCTCGTTTCATCTCTCGTCGCCCGTTCGTCTTATAGCCCTGTCTCGTCGCGTCTAGGCTTATTCCGCTCTTCTGTTTCTTTTGCACCATCTCTGGCCGTCTGGAGCTTTCGTCAATCTACACCTACATGACAGCTTAAGTCGTCGGTAAAGATCCTCGAACCTTGTAAGCCCCCGGGCTGTGACCGACCACGCTCTCTTCCTGCCATCGACAACGTTATACAGGAAGCCATGGCGAGCCGACAGGATAGTGCCCCCCGGCGGTTGGGTGGACGGAATGTAGGCCAGTTTGCCATCGACAAAGAGATTGGCAAAGGCAGCTTTGCCCAGGTCTACATGGGCTGGCATAAGGTGCGATACTCTTTCATCATGTCTCACCAACCAGTTTGCTTCCTCGGCGACAACAATATTCCCTTCTTTGATGCGGCAATGCCATCGCCGGTCCTGCGGCTTGCCCGCATTGAGTCGCTGCCCGCCCCTTCCACAGTCTCACCTATTCTCCTACTCTAGTCCGCCTGTTGTTGTTTCTACAGCACTGGCCACTTCATTTTCCCCTTCTCTCTTTCCCTCCTCCAATCGTTCCTAAAATCCGGTGCGTGTTGCTAACCATGCTTCGCCTTCATCAGGAAACAAAGGCTGCTGTGGCCATCAAATCCGTCGAACTAGATCGCCTGAACAAGAAACTGAAAGAAAACTTATATGGCGAAATCCAAATCCTCAAGACCCTTCGACATCCGCACATCGTTGCCCTTCATGATTGTCTCGAATCCGCTACACACATTAATCTTGTCATGGAATACTGCGAGCTCGGTGACCTTTCCCTCTTCATCAAGAAACGTGACAAGCTCATTACCCATCCTGCCACCCACGACATGGCCCGCAAGTATCCCAGCGCCCCTGACTCCGGTCTGCACGAAGTCGTCATCCGCCATTTCCTCAAGCAGCTGGCTAGTGCCCTAGAGTTCCTGCGAAGCAAAAACTACGTCCATCGAGATGTCAAGCCGCAAAACCTCCTGCTGCTACCATCGCAAGCATTTAGGGAAAAGCGAAACCTCCCCATCATGGAGGCCAGCCAGGACTCGTTAATACCCATGTCTGGCATCGCTTCCCTGCCAATGCTGAAGCTTGCCGATTTCGGATTCGCTCGCGTATTACCCTCGACGTCTCTCGCTGACACGCTTTGCGGCTCACCCTTGTACATGGCCCCGGAGATCCTCCGTTATGAGCGGTACGACGCCAAAGCTGACTTGTGGTCCGTTGGTACTGTCCTGTATGAAATGATTTCGGGGAAGCCCCCATTCCGCGCGAGGAATCACGTCGAACTGCTGAGGAAGATAGAAGCTGCCGAAGACGTCATCAAGTTCCCTAAAGAAGTGACCATTACATCTGAGATGAAATCCCTAGTAAGAAGTCTACTCAAGAGGAGCCCCGTGGAGAGACTGAGCTTTGAAAACTTCTTTTCCCATCCCATCGTTGTCAATGAGATCCCCGGACTGGTCGAGGACGACGTCCCAAGGCCCGCCAGGCGTGAGCAGAGGACAATTTCCCAGGGAGATGCCATAGCTCCATCACGCGTTGGCTCCCTGCGGAATGGGGCGGTCGAGGCCGGGTCTGCCAGATCATCTCGAGAGCAGCTGCCTCGGTCATCACCGATGATGGAGAGTCCTAGCGAAGGCCGACATCGGCCACCGTCTGGTGAGATTCACCGACGGTCAAACTCACCCAGAGACTCTGGGGCCGGCCTGGGCATCCAGCGCCCGACGGCTCCCCATGCCGCATCACTCCCAAATCATCCAAGGGCATCCAAGACGTCTCTGCATAACACCTCGCCACCTTCATCTCTGAGCCAAGACATCCGTAAGTCTCGGATACCAAGCGGCAAGGCTCCGACAGACGAAGAGGAAAAGGCAGCACAAGATGTCATGTTCGAGAGAGACTACGTGGTTGTGGAGAGAAGGCACGTCGAAGTTAATGCACTTGCCGACGAGCTGGCTGCAAACGAGAAGCTTGCGTCTCAAAGCCCTACTTCTTTAAAGACCAAGCAATTGGCTCGACACTACTCACAGCAGGGGGCACCGAATTCAACAACTGGAGCTGTCGCAGCTCCCGCATCGATGGCACAGCTTGTAGCGCAGGGCCGGGCCGGCCAAGATCGCCGCTCGTCGTATGAGAAGGCCTTGTCTGCAAGTCCTGGGTCGGCTTCGAGCGCCATAACCAAGGCCATCCAAGATGCCAGCCTCCGTCTCTTCGGCGTCAGGGTCCCCATGCGCCCCAAGGGACAATCCCCACCAATGTATCAGCCGTTCCCGGCCTATCCGACGCCGCCAACCTCGGCGGGACTGCTTGGCGATGGAAAGAACATCCCGTCAGAGGATGAAGACGTCCGCTCTGCGCAGGCCATCGAAGACTTTGCCACCCGGAGTGACTGTGTCTATGGGTTCGCCGAGGTCAAGTACAAGCAGCTTGTCCCCATGGCACCGTCCACGAATCATGGGCTGGGAGGCATCGCAGCCGACCAGATGTCGGTAGACGAAGACGGACTGACAGCGGAAGCCGTAGTGGCGCTCTCAGAAGAGGCCCTTGTCCTCTATGTGAAGTCGCTTTCTCTCTTGGCCCGGGCCATGGACATTGCCAGCATCTGGTGGTCAAAGAAGAGCAAAGGAGACGTCACCAGCGGCCTCTCGGCGGTCGTTTCTCAGTCCGTGGTCCAGCGCATCAATGCGGTGGTCCAGTGGGTACGCCAGCGCTTCAACGAGGTGCTGGAGAAGTCTGAGATTGTTCGCCTCAAGCTGATTGAAGCCCAGAAGCTGCTTCCAGAAGATCACCCGAGCCACCCGTCAAATCAGGGAGCGGACTCAATCATGTCTTCCACAGGCTCTGGAATGAAGCAGGTGTACCTGACACCCGGCATCACAGCTGAAAAGCTCATGTACGATCGGGCTCTCGAGATGAGTCGTGCTGCTGCCATTGATGAAGTAACAAACGAGAACTTATCGGGCTGTGAGATCTCATACATCACCGCTATTCGTATGCTCGAGGCCGTTTTGGACAGCGGTGATGACTCCAGCCTGGCGAAGAGGGTTGCCTCTGGCAGTGACATCATCAGGGAGAGTTGCAGCGATCTTGAGAGCGACGAGGAGGCTCATATCAGGAAAAGTAAGTCCATTATTTCTACATATCAGACCAGGCGTTGCCAACAGGAGCTAACATTGTTGCAAGTGATTTCTATGATCTCTGGCAGGCTCTCCATGGTCCGCAAGAAGCAGCGGATGATTGCCGAGGCCAACAGCAAGGCACAACCACTAACCCGTCGACGAAGTGGCGATGTTACGCCTCGCAGCCCTCTCTCACAGGGGTCGACATAAAAAAAATGTCTGAGCAAAGGGAAGAAAGAACTTCAAAAAACGAGAGGCGCAAAGCAGCAATTGCAGCGCACAGCAGATACGACATGATAAACAAAAGGCATACCATTACATAACACTGGAAGCCTCGCGGCTGGACATTAATTTGGACGATACCAGTATTATTACTCGAGGTTCAGCTGACCTCTGTTTTCCTTTTTCTTTTTTTTTTTTCTTTTTTTCCTCTGTTTTTCTTTTCTTTTCTTCTTTTGAAGGCGTTGAGGAGGCTTGACAATTACAAGCACCAGAACAGAATCCCCGCTCAGGTAATGGAAGCGGGCGTTTGAATGATTTTTTTTTTGGTCTTCGATCTTTGAAGGTTTTAGGCATATCCATGGCCCGGCGTTTCTCTTTATCATTTTTTTTATTTCACTACATTGGCTTCTTTATCAGCCAGCATATGGTTGATTATATTTTATCCTTTCTGTTTAGGATTGATCATTTTACAACTCCAAATTTGGGTCAGGAAGCGGCTAGCCGGCGCAAACGACTAAGAGAGGGGAGCGAGACAGCGAACATACGATTACTCCTGTATGAATTGGCTTTGGACAGAAGCGTTTTCTTTTCTCTTCTTACCATCTCTACCCCTCTCCTTTCTCGTTACATGCTCTAGTAATCTGTTGTCTATCCTCATTTTTTATTTTATTTTGCCACTTCTCGTTGTTCTTTTCTGGATTTGGGGTTTCTTTTTTGTTGTTGCTTTCTGGGAAATGGCATCGGTCTGCGGATTGGGATGGAATTACGGGACGGTTCGTTTTATGACCAAGAGTCACCGGTAGCGGTGGAATCGGATATGGGCGAGGACTGGTTTTTGTGCGTGAATTTGTATGATTTTAGATTGTTGCGTTTCAGCGCGTAACCTAGTCCATGATACCAATACCATTGCTGCCAACGTTTGAGAAAAAGCTTGTTCCCCCCCCCTCCCTCTTGTCTCCCGTTTGTGATAATGACCTCCCTGTCGTCTGCATCAGTGGGATAAACTCTGCATTTCTTGGGGAGGAATTTGTACCAATCAGGTCTGAGTCTGATCTTCACGTACTCCTCCGGGGGGACGTGCGCAAATCCCTTGTCATGGAACAGCGCTTTGAACTTATCCAGTAGTGCTGCTAATTTTCTTGTGCCTTGAGGGTTCGCATTGTATATGCGTACTCCTGTGCAGTGTGTGAAGGTTTGTTCTTTAATAAGTTGTTCTACGGTGAGTAGGTGTTTCTCAGTGCGCTGTGGAGAGTTCATTACCAGTTCTACCGTGGCCGCCCACTCCCGCGTCCTGCAGGTCAATAAGATAGGCTGTGGATTTGAAATGGCCCAGAAGTTGTCTCCTGTCTATGTTGATGGGTTTGTCCGTGGTGTTGGCTGCCAGGATGTGGGTGGTGCCCGAGTCTGCTATTGCGGCGTAGGCTGAGAATGAGACTTCGATGTTTGGTTCAAAGATGTATAGTCTTGTGCGTCTTGTGCCACATTTGTGTATTGGATGTGTTTGAACTGTTCTTCAGGATGCCTAGTGAATGCTACCTGCACTTCATATGTTTTGCAAGAAGCTACTTCACTAATAACAGTATATATAAGTTCCCTTTTAATGTCACACTCAACCAGCTTCTCTTATGTGTGTTTTCAGATATTTCCAGTTACAAAAGAATCCATACATCTCAAGATGCCTTTACCCCAAGCGAAACAAGCACCATCCTCGGCAAAGCATCGCAACAATCAACCAGGTATGAACCTCAAGAAAACACAAAACGAGCATCAGCCGACAGATCTCTTCTCCGAGATTAGCCATGCCGCTTTTCAGCGCCAGCAAGAAGGTATACGATGGAGAGAGCAGCAGCAGCAGCCAGACTCGGAGCGCAAGAGGCAGCAGCAGGAGGAGGAGGAATATCTGCAGAGGGCGCAACAGATGTATGAAGATGAAGAAAAGGCAAAGGCTGAGATTAAGAAATTGATCACCGAGACGTTCAAAAGGGATTTGGACGTCTGGAGAGAAAAACGCAACAAGGAAGCGCAGCGGGATCGCCTCTCGAGAGCAGAAGTCGACGACGAGGTCCTACGAATGGTGGAGAAGGTGCATCGCGCCGTTGGACTGAGCAAGCGGCGCATGGAGGACGGGACGGAGGAGCCGCATGAAGAATGGCGAGACAGGATGGTTAGCTTGAGAAGACAGATTTACCGCGTCTGGAACGAGAACCAGGGGAGGATCTGCATGGGGCTTCCGCGGTATGTGGAGGGATATCCGGTGAGGGAGGGGATCAAGCCGCCCAAGTTTTTGCCGGGCAGGAGGCAGAAGATGTCTGGATTGGGAGCGTGTTTGCAGTGTGAGGTGAAGGGGTTGGGATGCTCGAGGAGTGTGCTCTCGGGGAGGGTGTCGGGCAGAGACTTGGAGAGCAAAGGGTGTAAGAGGTGCGAGGAAGAAGGGGAGAGGTGCATCGTTGAATGGGAGCTGGAAGACACTGAAGAGGATGAATCACAAGAAAAGGGGAAGAAGGAGGGCGGGAAGAAGGACTACATGTGGGATTGGGTGGACGGATCCTCGGGGCCGGAGCCGGGATCGGGTACGGAGTCGGTGGCGGAGGCAGTGGAGATGTGGGAGCGCCGGCGGAGGGGAGCTAAGCTGGAGCTAGTAGGGGGTAGCATGCAGTGGGTTGAGATGGGAAGCTTTGCGCCGCGAAGTGGTGAGAAGGACAGTTGATTCTGGTCGGCGGCATGATTCACAGCGTTGCAGGCATTTCGTTGTAGTGTTCTTCAAATAGAGGGCGTCGTTCGTAGTCATACATTCATTCTTTTCTTCTATCCCCTTTTCATGAGAGATAACCCGGCAGCACCAATGCCAAGCGATCGTATCCGTTAAACACAGGAACACCATTGAGCTCATCCTGCAGACGAACCCTCAAATCAAGTGCCAAATTTCACTCCAGGCGAGCCTGAAATCCGAAAAGTATTCCCACGCAAATGGTCCAAAATATCGATGATACCCCACCTCCACCAAGCAATAATATTCACCTTGTAGATTTATGAGCTTGGCAATTGTCAGCTCCAGTGTCTTCGTTCTCCTCAATTGCCTCCATAGTTTCTGTTAAAAACTTGGCATTCAGCCGTTTCAGTTCGTCCAGCACTTCCTGTCTGTGAGTCTTGGAGTGAGCTGGCTTCAAGTGTCTGTCAAGGCCAGGAAGAGGAAGCTGAAGCATATCGCAAATTCGCAGCTGCTGAGAGGTCATGATTCGCGTCTCTAATTTGTGACTCTCCTCAGCACAGTTAGGACGTAGTGTGTCCACGTCATCTTTTGCTTTGCAAGTCGCATCTGGGCTTCCTGTTGCCGATTTGGACTTAGGTAATAACGCCCCAGACTCAAGAAATGGCAACGGTGATTCTTCGGCTTCTTTCATATCCCGCTGAGCATCTTGAAAGTATCCCGATGTTTCTATACAAGGGGGAGAGCTCCAACGGATCGAATTGTCGCCATTATTAGTCGAGAGTTTGCTGGGAGTTGATGCTGGCGAAAGCGGTTGGAGGACAGCCAAATCCCAAGGCATTGGCCTAAGTTGAGTATTGTCTTCCAAGCCTGTCATGCAGCGTTGGTCAAGCTGTTGGAAAAATTCAAAATGTTTCTGCGGAGTGCAAAACCAATCGTGACATTCCGCTTCAGCAGCCGTTATTCTATTTATGGGTGTCAATTGAAGACACGCCAAGATGAACCTCTGACTGTTTGAGGAGCGTTTTGGCGACACTTCTTTAACCATTCCCTTCACCACTTCTTCCAGAGTTTGCTGATCTATGTGAGTTAGATTACCGAAACTCTCGGCATCATAGGTAAGCAGTCGGATTGCAACAAGACCAAGAGACCACACATCAACTGCTGTTGTTTGAGCCTCTGTTATTGAAAAAACCTCTCTATAATATGTCAGCCGATTGCTGCCTCGAACAATTGCAATCATATCTATCTTACGGAGCCTTATATTCATGTGTGCCAATATCCGTCATCATTCTGCTTCGACGCGGAACAGCACAAGCACCAAAGTCTGATAACATAATTCGATGATACGCTATCTTTGGGGAATACGCCAGCAAAATGTTTTCGGGTTTCAAGTCTCGGTGAATAATACCTTTCCTATGAAGATAGGCAAGGCCACGCACCACTTGCCGGAGAATGATTCGACAGTCAATCTCCTGTATAAACTCATGGCGATTGATAAAGGAGACAAGATCGCCACCAGATGCGAGTTCTGTAAAAATATACCTGGTTCATATAATCAATATGGCAAGGATTTTTAGATGTGAGAATTTGATTGCTCACAAGGAGTGTGGAGAGATAATGGCGTCGATGTAGGGTAAGATGTTCGGCTACAGCAGGTTAGTATCGTATCAAAGCATCGATGGCTGACCGGAAACAGGCTCACATGTCTAAGCTGTCGAAGGACATCGATCTCCTGGAGCTTCCGATAGAGTTCATCTCGAGGCATCTTGCCATCTTGTCTGCCCAGGTTGACTAGCTTGCAGACAAGTTGTCTCTTAGTCTTCGATTCAAGGGCCAAGTAGACAGCTCCTTCTGCGCCGCTACCGAGGCATCGTGAAGTCATAAGATACTCATTCTCGAAAAGCTTTGCTTGTTAGCTAAAACATATACTATGCAGGAAAACAAGGAGGACGAACTCGACATTCATCTGTTTGAATCGCTGTTAATGGACGAGTAGGAGGGCCTCTAGGCTGACGAAAAAGAAACTTCCAATGAGGCCGGATCTCGATAATATCGCGGTCCTGTAAGAGATACCCGGAAGATATCTGTGGACCGATGCCAATAACCTCACCGTTGACAAGCGTTCCATTGACAGACTTTCGATCCCGAACATAGACGTGGTTGACCGATGGTTCGTAGACAATCACATAGATTTCGCAGTGATTTCGTGACACGAGATTTTCTGAATCACTTTGAATAGAGAAAGTGCTGCAGATATTATCAGCAGTTTGTTTCTGCAAACCAATGACAGGCCACACTCTTACTTGGCTTCCGGGTCTCGCCCAATTTTGAAGATTTCCTGCTCCTAGATCGGAAGGTTTTCAACGGGCTGGTCACCAATACGGTTATCCACTAAGCGAAGATATGCCACGGGCAATTCATAGCCATCATCGCAGCACTTCTCCAAAGTATCGTCACGTATAATCTCCATGGCGAACAAGTATGTGTGCGAGATTCACAAGAGAAAATATGCCAACAGAATACACCATCTAGTATATGAGAAGTAAAAGTGTTTTTTGAATGCACTTCAAAAACATCAAGAAAACAAAGAATCGGCTTATCCATTACCTTCCTCAACCGATATCGCTACCCTAGAAACTGCAAAAAAAAAACCCCCCCCAAGCTCAATGTATCCCTCGCTCCTGCCCTCTCTGTTTGGTTCTATAATGAGACGACACACAGTGCTTTTTATAAAGCTGTACCAATATGCACTGTATATGCCCTGATAACCTCTGCACGGGCCTCAGTGAGGGGGCACCACGTGATGCCTGGGGGGTTTGTGCCCTACAGCAGCCTTGTCAAAGTGCTTGAAATTCCCCCGCTCTCGCGAAAGTTCCTTTCCTTGTACCTCATCCAAACAACGATTCTCATCAAAGAACAAGTAAGAACCCCTCACCAGCGGCGCATATGATGGCATCTCGCATCTAGGAGTGCATTGGGGCTGTCCCAATGCCCTCCATGCTGCGAATTGATGTCGGCGCTGCCGGAAGAATCACCCCGCTAACGACGATTTAGACGCATCGTTCAAGATGAGAGCCAAATGGAGGAAGAAGCGCGTTCGTCGCCTTAAGCGCAAGAGAAGAAAGATGAGGGCTCGCTCGTAAGTGCCTTCCTATACCTATCTTTCTACTATCTGTAAGCTTGGAGCTGACAGCATTATTAGCAAATAAACGACTCGCTCTTCTACCTGACTTGACACATCTTTCACATTTAATGAGTTCACGATGAAAAACGACGAGCTTAGCTGCTGCACTGTTAACGGTTGCGACGATCAAATGGGAATCAGCATATCGGTGCGCCTCGCCAATTCAGCTATGGGAGTCAAATGACGAACGCGAGAGATGGGAACTGGACAATTGCAGTCGGGTGGGGACATCGTTTTGAAGGATCGCAGGCCATGAAGTAAAAGCTGCCGCATAAGGCGCGCTTGGGATCGATCTACGTTGCTTGACAAAAACAAATGCAGAGTTTGCTTCATTTCCAAAACCAATTTTAAGCTCCAACGTGATGTTTTCCTTCGTCGTGACTTGTTGTAATAATGGCCCGTTAAGCTACTACAGCTCCTAATGCTCGTGTGACCAGTTAATTTTCAATCCAATTTGTGTGCGAGCTGGTAATTTATTATCGATAGAGCTTGCAGCTATGCTCAATCCCTGCTACTTTGGTGACGTACTTCGTACATCGCAGTGAATTTGGTCCATGTGGGGCTTCCATTCTCACCGCCCGTCCGGATAAATGCCGGTCAGTTATTTCCTGCCGCCCCGATAACCAAAAATTTTTGGAGCAGCAGTATCCCACTTCACATCAATTTCAAGTCGAAAGAGATTGCAGGCGCTCAATGCAAAATGTCTGACCTCAGCAACAAAAAAAGGAAGAGAGATGGGGAAAAGGCTGCTGTGTCGAAGAAAAAGGTCGTCCTCGACGCACCATCCTCAATTGCGACTGTCTCCTCTGTTCTCCGCCCTATATCCTGCCCTCCTGTGATTGGTATGTAGCGGATTCGTGGAGTTGATCATTGACACATTTACTAACGACATATCTAGTGAATACTCCAGGCATGGAAATGCCCTCGAATCTGTTGTTCCACTCATATCTGCCTAAAAATGCGACTTCTTCAAAGTCAAAAAAAGCAGCCGACAAGGGGCTTCTACTTCACTCCACGACGCACCGAAATCTGGACTATACTGCAAGAGAAGAAGAGTCGCGCGACTCAAAGCCACTTTTGAATCACTACGTTGGCATATACGATCCAAAAACCGGTAAACTGCAAGTTGTTGAGGCGAAAAAGATGGTTGTGCGTGGCGCCGTCCGCTCCAAACAGGTGCCAACCTCAAGGTCTCAGCAGGAAGAGAAGAAGGTAAGCGCTCACCTCTCAACCTGGAATTGGCCACGTATAGGATGGAATTCTAACGCATAGCAGAGTATGTTGGACCAGAGAACAGACCTTGGCCAGACTTTCGGAACGAAGAAGGCCAAGAAGGCTATTCAAGACAAGGTGTTGAACGCCATTGCGCCGCAGAGGAAGCCTGGCGACGACAGTTCTCCAGTCAAGTTGGACGATGCTTCCAAAGCCATTCTCAACTCTATTGGAGCGGTTACGTCAACAATGGCTTCGAGAGAAGAGCTACAGGCAGTCATCGACGAAGCCAAGCCGGTGCCCAAGGCAAATGTCGACGCAGACGAAATCTACGATGTATATCGCCCAGAGGAACTTATTGGGGCAGATATCCTCAACCTTGTTCCCATCCGAGAATGGCAAGAGAAGGCCAAGCATGGCGAAAGCATTCAGTTCCGCTCTCGATATGTTGTCGCTCGCGTGCAAGCGATTGCATCGAACGAGTCCGCAGAGATGCGGTTGCGCGTGCTAAGATATCTCTCAATCGTTCTCCTATTCTATCTCTACTCAAAACCTGGTCGCCAAAAGGGTACAAGACAGGTGCCTCCCCGGGAGAAACTCCGAGAGCTACTTGCTCCAGCCCCCGAAGCTGTTATTGAGAACATTCGACGAAAATTCTCGGATGCTGGCCAGCTGAGAAAATTCCATATTGACTTGCTGATTGCGCACTGCTGTGCACTTGCTTGCATTGTTGATAACTTCGAGGTGGACACTCAAAACCTCAGGGACGACCTGAGGATAGACCAGAAGATGATGAACCAGTACTTCCACGAGATTGGAGCAAGGGTAAAGCCTGTGAAGGACAAGGTGGAGGATCGAGTGTTGCATGTGGCGAAGCTCATGCTGCCACTAGACTTTCCCAAACAGCGACAAATCAGAGCCCGTCGATAATGGATACAATGTGTAGGAGGGAAGAAGAGCAAAAAAGTAAGACAAGATCTGAAGTTTATAAATTGGGGAGGAGTCATGATTACACGAGCGGGCGCTGCTTGGAGGAGCATATATACATATTTGTATCATTCAACTGTTGTCAGTGAATGCGTATTTCGAAATACATTCTGTAACATATCGCGAATGCTAATCACCGGCCACTTAATCACAATATAATGCGATGGCAAGAATATTCTCTATACAAGAAGTATTCCAATAGCCACGTGAGGTTGGAGGTTGACAGGGTAGATCCTACGAGGTCAAAATGGGCGAATTGGCATCAAGCGGGTGATAAGCCGCAAGACCCTTGGCCGCCCCCGCAAAAATCGACCCGTAGACCTCGGTATCTGGGCTAGCCTAAATCTCACCGGCGGAGCCTCCAATCGACCGGATAGTCTCACTCAGATATATATACCTAGGTAAATATATATAAGAAAGCAGCAAGCTCATAGGCGATTGCCTTTTTACTCTCGCTTTCAGATACACTATTTAAGCCCATTCCTATAGCATTCGCATTTTTTCCTAATAATTCAACCTTGTTTAAGAATTTTGACACACTACACTCACAATGTCGGCCACCGCATCGCCCAGCATCATCTCAACCGAGTACCGCGGCCGCGTCGCGGTCATCACCATTGCCAACGAGAAGAAGCTCAATGCGTTTACACAGGCGCAATACTACGAGCTGTCGCAGGCACTGAGGGAGGTCGCCAAGCATGATGAGGTGTTTGTCACGGTTCTGCTTGGCAAGGGGCGGTTCTTTTCTGCGTGGGTCCATGCCTCTTTTTTCTTATTTAGACTGCGGCTACAGCTGCTTCTATATGTGACGACATGTGTGATTGTATGATGTGAAGGGGCTTGATGGATGTGAAAAAAAGAATAAAGGGTATATATCTGTATCTGTGATTATGGCTAACGAGTAGATAGCGGCGCGGACGTCTCCATCGGTAGAACAACCCCTAGCGATCCCGACGAGGCTCGCAAGCAGTGGCTCCAAACATTCGTAGCCTTTAACCTCAACATCACAGAGGCCTTTGCCTCACACCCCAAGATCCTCGTGGTTGGCCTCAACGGCCCTGTGGTCGGCCTCACCGCAGCCATCATATCCCACGCCGACTTCATCTACTGCGCGCCTCACACGTTCCTCCTGACGCCGTTTTCGTCACTGGGATTGGTCGCCGAGGGAGGCTCCTCGCGCGCTCTGGCGACGAGATTGGGGCCTGCGAGAGCGAACGAGGCTCTGATTATGAGCAAGCGCATCACGAGCGCGGAGCTGGAGAGGTGCGGCTTCGTCAACAAGATCTTCGAGGAGGTGAAGCAGGGCGAGGACGAAAAGTTCAGACAGCTGGTGTTGCATGAGGTGGACGAGAGACTGGGAGAGCACCTCGTGGGCGACAGCTTGGTGGGCATCAAGAAGCTGATGAGGGGACCTGAGCAGAACGTTGTGCACCTGAGCAATTTCAACGAGGTGTTTGCCGGTCTGGAGAGATTTGTTACTGGTGTCCCTCAGGAGGAGTTTAGGAAGATTGCGAGCGGCGAGAAGAGACACAAGCTGTAGCGTGAAGTGTACAAGTTGTTTTCAAATTTTATGTTAGTTAATGTAGACATGACAAGACACGCTATCAGGAAGTAACATTATATTCGAGTGCATTATGCCAATAATCCAAATAGCAGGCTCGTCCGGCTCCAAAAATGCTTAGCTGCCTTGCCAACGTGCTGTCGCGAGGCATCATCCAGGCTGCTGCGCTCGTAGACGACATCTTCCAGCTTTTGAAATTCGTCCGCTGTCTCTCCCGCTTCGTTCCCGATTGAAAGGCGTAACAGCGAAATGTCGAACAACCACTGTATGAAGAGATCCCGCAATTGTTCGTTGCTAGACGCTGCATCGTTCTCTTCCTTTTCAGCATCCTTGTTTTGATCATCCCCATTTGCAGCTTCTCTTTCTCCGCCATCTCCTACTTGGCCGCCTTCTTTCGGTTCTCCTTCTTCCTCTTTCTTATCGTCACCCTCTTCCGGTCCCTTTGCTTCCTTGTTATCTTCCTCTTTCGCCTCTTTCAATTCTTCTTTCACCTCTTCTTTCACCTCCTCCACCCCTCCATCGAATTTGATACCCTGCAGTTCTTGGTTCCATGCCTCGCACAATTGCCGGCTGACATGCTTCTTCAAAGCAGACAACGCAGCTGCGGTCCACAAGTCTACTCCTGCATCCGATAAAGACAGCAACAGGCTGTGGAGGAATTGAAACGTCTCCGGCGATGGTTGATTCGGCAGCGGGGGGTCACCCTCCCACAAGGGTCTACCAATTGCCAACCTCCCAGACAGCCCCGTTGTCACAAACTCATCCACTGGGGATGCTGACGCTGAAACTATAATCATTTGGTGAAGGGCAGGGACTATGCTCAAGCCAAAGTCTTTAATGGTATCGCGCTGCGGCAGTTGGCGGCGAATATCTCTCAGGACTCGAACCAGATACATGGCGATATCACTACTGCTGCTACTCGCAGATTTGTCTTCCCATAGCTGCTGGAGCTCCTTTTCAAGGGCCGCAAAGGACGCATCAAGGCTGGTGTCCAGTTTCTGCTGCAGCATTTTTGGGTCGTCCTTGCTCAACAGCTGTTGCCTCGCTTCTATGGTCTCTTCGTCTTCAATTTCATCAAAGTCGTTATCCCATCGTTGTTTTTCCAACTGTCCTACTACCTCTTTTACATCGTCGATAATGTGAAACCAGGAATAATAGCAATTGAGTGCCTTGGACACGGCATCACTCCGGCCGTAGAATCGTGACGCAACTTCTTGTAGGAATGGGCGAGCTCCATTAGACAGCGCATCTTCGTAACCTTCGTCGTCCCATAGGCCTGGCACTTTTCCCGTCACGCCCTCCTTCCAGCTCTCCAACGTCGCCTTGACTTCAGAGCCCACAATGTGAAGTTTGGTAACTTTGGAGTCTAAAACAGCAAGCATCCGCTCATTAATGGCCGTCCGTAAATTATTCTGCATCTCCTCAGGGTCGACACCTCGTACTTTGCTGCCTTCGCGTATCCAGAGGTGGAGGAGGTTAGTACGAAGCTCAGTTATGGATTTGAAATCCTGCATTGGCTCTAAAGCCTTCTTTAAGCCACGAAGCAACACCTCTTCGCCCTTTTCGGCCCAGCCGTCAAACATTTCCCTTGCCTGTGTCCCGTCAAGATCATCATGACGAATGAAAGGCGTATAGTACTGTATCTCTTCGCCACACCATCTCTCAAAAACGTCGAGTCGCAGTCCCTCCAGCTTCTGCAGTGAAGCATCTTCTAGGAGAGGCTTCTTTGTCAGAGCATTCAGTGCTTGTGAGAGCTTGTTTGGCACCAAGGCTTGCACGTCTAACAGAGTTCGGGCGTAGAGCTTCAGGCCCTGGATAACATCATCTGTGCTCCTCACCCGTTCGTCTTCTTCTTCATAGTCAAGGGCCACGGCCACAGCCTTGAATCTCACTTCAAAAAAGTGCCGCAGCGTGTCCTTAGCTCCAGAGCTATTTGCAAGGCTATGCGCTGCGAGGGCCTTTAGCACATCGTCCCTATCCGAGTCGGCGCCAACTTTCTCCATGGTCTTTTCCAAAGTTCTCTTGAGCCGACGGCGCAAGCTATCCAGCTTCTTCTTGGCCGCGTCTGCGGCTTGCCTGGCCTCATCGTTGGAGAAATCATTCCCCAAGCTTTTGACCAGGAGGCGGCTCAGCACCCATACCTTGGCCGTCAACACCAATCTGTCGCCGACCCTGATGCTCTCGTCCAGCTCTCCACGGCCCCTAAGCAGCCTGGTAACTACCAGCAGACACCCATCCAGTAGCCTCTGCCTGGCAGCCTCAGCAATATCTGATTTCCGTTCTTTTTCGACAAACTTGGCCAACGCCGCGACCTTTGTTGACACAACTGTCCTCCCGCACCGCCAGCCCATGTTGCCTAGCAGGTCTTGTACCGCATCGTTGTCGTTGCGCATCTTGACAATGGTATCGGCCGTGCCCAGTAGATCGCGGTAAGATCCGCCTACCCGCGTGCGCAGGCGGCTCGCTTTGTCCTCGATCTCGACATGGAGGGCCTTGTGAATTGAGCGAATCTGGGGAAGAGTATGGTTCGCGGAGAAGATCTGGTCGGAAGTGGTGAACTTGCTCGCATCGGGAGCAGCCATTGCGTCCTTGCTTTCGGGTGGCTGCAAAGCTTGAGACGGAAGAGTTATGGGATCGGCGTCATTGAAAATACAAGGCTTTGTTGAAGCGGCTGTGAGCTCAAGATTGTCTTCGCTGCTAGAGCTGATGTAGGTTAACGAGTGAGACTTGACAAGTAACCAGCAGTAAAGACGCCAGCTTGGATAGGTGGGGCACGGAATGACAGCTTCAGCGCATCTCGCACCTTACCCTGAACACCAAGAACAAAACCCCAACTGCACTTCTAATTCATGCAGCATTTCATAAAAGAAGTCATAGAAGAGTCGACTAAATAAACATATCATTATACAGATTATTTGCAAAGTAACGAAAAGATCATTTTGTACGAGAAACCGCAGCGCATGGGCGAAACTCCATGATATACATATATTAAGCGCAAGATATATTCTACAGCTTCGTACTCTTGATAACAGTGGCATTGACACCACTGATTTCGCCCTGGTAACCTCCCTTGGGCTCGCCACCTTGCCAGACAGGCTTCATGCTCTTCAGCTTCTTCTGCTTGGCCTCGAACTGCTTTCTCCTCTTGACTCTCGGGTTTCGGACGTCCTTGCTCCTCTTTGGCGCCAGGCCCTTGTTCTTCTGGATGGCATATGTAATCTTTCGCTTGCCATCCTCGCCGATTTCTTCGGTTTCTACTACCCTGTCGGCCTTGCTTGCGGCGGCATAGGCCGCATAGCGAGCAGTCTTGTCATCCTTCTTGGCCTTGGAAGCGTGCGCTACCATGTCGTAATACTCATCCTCATCGTCGCGAACTGCGTTGGCAGTCTTGGAGTCTTCCTCGTCGCTATCTTCGCCGAGATTCGCGCCAAGCTTGGAATCTCTCTTTCCTCGCTTCTCGGCCTCAGCGAGGAGGCGTGCTTGACGGTCTCGGAGACGCTCGCGGTGAGGGATATCCATGTCACCGCCCGCATCCCGACCAGCGCCAGCGCGACGATTAGCCTTTTGCACGATTTGAGATGTGTAAAACTTCAAGCTCTTCTTGCGTGCTGCCTTATCGGCCGCCGCGCGAGCGTCCAAAGCCTCCTCTTCGCCAAAGTCTGAGCTATCATCATCTTCTTGGGCGCGCGACGCCTTATTACTCTTTGCCTTTGATTTAGTGTTGATAGGCAAGTCGTACAGGTCGGCAACCGTCTCCTCGATGGCCTTGGCCTTGGCTAGCTTCTTCGCCTTCTTTGCTGCAGAAAGTGAATCCTCCTTAGCCTTCTTTGTCTTCTTCTTGGTCTGGGCAGCTGATTCCAGTGCATTCAGCTGGGAGATGGAATCAATGTCTTGCGCCAGCAATGAGTCGTCAGATACGCTGAGCGACCTCATGTCCTTGACTCTCTCCCACGCTTCGCGACACTGGACTAAAGTCTCCATCACGTCGTGTTCGCGGAGCTCGGCAGGGTCAATGGTTTTCTGCGCTTTGGCAGTGTCACGGGCGGGAGATGTGAGGATAGCCAAGTAGCTGGCCAATGAGGCAACGTAGCAACCGAGCACCCAGTACTTGATGGCAGCCAGAGACTTGGCAGCCGAAGCTTTAGCCTCTACCCTGAGAGCATCCAGTTGAGGCTGCAGCTCTTGGAAATCCTTGACGAGATAATCAAACTCGGGGTATCGGGCAGATAGAAGCTTTAACCGTTCCTCGGGGCTCATGTCGTCGGTGACCTCGACCTCCTTGAGAACTTCGGTCACGGTTTCTGCGCTTTCTTGTGCATCTTGCTCGCCCGTCAGCCACTCATCCCCGTCAAAAATGAAATCTTCCTCTGCCATCTTAGACAGCTTCTTCTGCTGTATCCTCTTCGCCTCGGTCTCTTCTTCCAAGGCATCTGCCTCTGTCTCAATGTTGTCCGCATTGTAGTACTCCTTCTTGGATGAGCCCCACCATCCGGAGTCCTCGCCCTCCTCGCCATCGGCTTTATCCTCCTCATCTTCTGAGTAGTCGCGCGCAGCCTTTCGTTTTGATTTGCTCGGCCGGGCTTTGTCGTTTGAATCTGAGTCCTCGTAACCTAGCACTTCTTCGTCTGAAAATTCAATCTCTTCCTCGCCTTTTCTCCGGCGCTTCATGTTGGGCTCATCATCGAGCATTATCGTATCCCGATTCATGAAGAATTCGTCCTCTGAGTTGGCGACATCTTCGAATGAAGTGACTTTAAGACGAGCATCGGCCGGGTCTAGCTCTTTTGGACCGCTGGGCTCGGCAGCGTGCCGGGAGGCCTTTCTCTTTTTTGCCATGATGGTGTTTTTGGTGGTTTGTAAAACCAAATACCTCAATTCATGTGTTTATGATAGGGACCACCGGTTGGACGACTGGACGTTGCGTGTGATGGGTCGCTATGCCACTGATGGCTATGGCCGCTGGAAATTTTCGATGGAGCACTCTGAAATTTTCCTGACTGATAAGATAAGAATTTCTTAGCCCACTCTGTGCTAGGTACTAGCAGTGGTACCTTGGTGCAACTCCGTACTCGAATCAACCGCCGGAAATACGTGCGTCCGCCACTGGTCACTAGCGCCCGTCAGCCACTCTATTATGACCGTCAAGCTGACCCGCAGCTCCCGCCAAGCGCGCATGCAGAATGCTTGTGCAGATGGCTACTTTGGCCATCATGAAATATGGAATGTGTGATTTTCCATACGAAGACACCGAGTGTTGCTCAGCTGTGGAAATACAAGCTGCGGTCAACTTGTCTCGTGATGCCTACTCGCATGCTGTCACATGTATTTTCTTACACCAAATACCACCCAACGCCACCTACCCAGTCTGCCAGGGGGTGGGTGCGTTGATACTTGCTGAATTACGCGCGCGAAGGACTGACTGATAACTATTTACGGGGCACAGTGGGCGGGCACGGTTGTAATATGTACCAGCCAGCAACCTAGAGCTTAGTACCTGGCTGTACTTGGAGGTATCTATGATGTCTTCTGGACAGCGCAAGCGCCTTTTCTGTTATTACTCTCAGCTGGCATTATTCGCCTTGTTGGATTGAGTGAATTCCCAACTGCCACCTGATAAGCTCTGTTGTCTGCCTCAGATATGCTTAGATCAGCCAAGGGGCAAAAGCGCTGCCTCACCCCTCCAGTTAAGTTTATGGTTGCCGCCTACAGAATCGCAGATTACGCTGTGGCGCTCTTGTGACAGGCACTAGGCTGGTCTCTTGATCTCAGTAGCTTTTCAACTTGGCACCTAATATTTGTCTCACATGTGCTCCCAAGCTCCCTCATAAACATACGCTACCTCGCAGTGGCTGCTTGGTAGAGGCAAGTATGGGGTAGAACTGATAGTGGGCAACGGACCCAACCACTGCTGCAAGGCTACTGGCCAACACTGCCTGGTTGCATGCCTGATGATGAAATGCCAAGGACCATCTGCATGGGGGATGCAGCCCGCCCGATGCTTTGCCGGGCTACCTCACGCAATACCTTAGGATACCCTGTGAGCACGACGTTGCATCACCCCAGCTTGCATGGCGGATTCCTCATTCCGAGCGGCGAACATGTACTCCTTGCATGCCTACAAGTAAGTACCCGTTGGATCATGAAGCACCGCGTTAGGCGCTGCATTACTTGATAGTACCAGTACTACCTTCTTATGAGCATGACTCTGTGCTGCTATGCCGCCTGAGCTAGGCCGGCAGATCTTTTGTCTAACCCCATCGTAACAAGGGCGAGGTGAGTGGGAAGAAGCTGGAGCAGCTCGCCATTTTGCCCCATGGCTGCCCAAGCCTCGACCATCAAAGCAAAATGCTACCATAAATCGGTTGTTCACCTGACGAGAGCTGTTGGGGCTGTTCGCAAGATGGCGCTATAATTCGCTGCGCCGTGGACCAATTGACAGCGCCTATTGCTAGTCAGACAGGCTAGCTTTAGCGACTCCAGGGTCCGAGCTAGAACAAATTACAGGATAGGCGATGCATACGAAGCACATATACCTACATGTACATACAAGTAGTAGTATCCCCAAAGACATGCAGACCTGAGACACTCAGCCTTGCCAGCGTTCGACATCAACTGCTGTTTATCTTCTCTTTGGCGGCCCTGCGCAGATCCATACAGGGGCATCGCTCTATGGCTTCCTAATTGCTCTACCGTGCACCGATTCTCTCGTTGTCTTGCCCTCTTTTCTCCTCCCTCTCCCCTTTGCCAAGGAGACCAGGCTCCGGACACCATCCCCGAACCAAAACCGAGACCCGATGACCTACCTAGCGCACATCACCTTGATAGCCCACGCCCCCATCGAGGCTTACTGCATGCAGAACTCCATCATATTATAATATTTCATCCTTACCACCGCCTCTGCCACCTTCATCTGAGCGTCGATTTCGCATCGCCCAACCGCCATGGCGGAACGAGATGGTTACGGGTCGGCGTCCCAGCCAGTGTCCCCGCGCTTATCTCGCCGTCCGTTTCCTATGCGCCGCCAGAACTCGGCAAACGAGCCTGATGAGCGCTCCCCGCTGCTTCTAAACACCTCTCGATCGCGTATTCGAATCCACGGCGGGGCTGCGTCACCGCGCCGTCCCAATTTATCCCGCGATCAGAGCTACTCGGGTATGAAGGAAGCACAGAAAGAAGATTGCCCTTTTGTTTCGTCCACTGCTAATGTCCCCTGACGGATCGCAGATAGCAGCAGGGGCACTCGACATCACAGCCGCCGGTCCTCCTGGGGGCAGCGCTTGGCCAATGCATTCTCCGAGCGGTCCATGTCAGAGTCCAAAGGCTCCATCTTTCCTGACGAGCGAGTATGGTACGACCAGTTCACGAGCACCGACTGGGTGCACGATACGATAGCCGATTCCTATCGCGTGAGGGCGCTCCGCAGCAGAAAAGACTTTTGGGGCCGAATCTTGACAACCATCGATGGCAGCCAGGGCTGGATTCTCAGCGCTCTCTGCGGCTTTGTTATTGCCGCGATAGCGTATACGGTCGACGTGGCGGAGTCTGTTGTGTTCGACTTCAAAGACGGCTATTGCTCAAGAGCATGGTATTTTGACGAAAAGGTAGGTACAAGTGTCGGCATAGCCAAGCGCGATGCTTCATACCCTGCCTGCATCTATTTCGCATACGTCTATTTGATAATAAGGAAATCTCAAACTTTACTAACCCCGTGTTCAGAAATGCTGTCCTGGTGGGCGAGCCGATTGTACAGATTGGAAGACATGGTCCCAGGCACTACATTATCATCCGTTCGGGGAGAAGTGGACGGATTTCCTCATCTACGTCGCCTGTGTTGTTTTATTTGCCCTCGCCTCGTGCTGGGTCGCTCTATGGACAAAGACTGTCGTACCCTCAGCCTATCGTTTGACCACCTTGGACGAAAATCTTGCCGCCGAGAGCCTCCCCCAGGCAGCCGATGAGGGTCCTGGAGACGACAGTGCCAGTCCTAGACAGGTGGTCGACCAGAAGCCAGAGAATCCGCCCATGGTGTACTACTCAGCAGCAGGAAGCGGTGTCGCCGAAGTCAGGGTCATCCTCAGCGGTTTCGTCCTCCACGGGTTCCTTGGTCTGAGGACGTTAATCTTTAAAATGCTCTCGCTGATTCTGAGCGTCTCTTCGGGATTGAGCATCGGCAAAGAGGGCCCGTTTGTTCACATGGCGACCTGTGTTGGCAATATCGCGTGCCGTCTCTTTGCAAAGTATGACCGTAATGATGCCAAGAGACGTGAGGTTCTCTCTGCCGCCGCCGCAGCCGGCGTGGCCGTCGCTTTCGGCGCGCCCCTGGGAGGAGTTCTCTTTGGATTGGAGGAAGTGTCATACTTCTTCCCGGCCAAGACGCTGTTTCGGACGTTCTTTGCTTGCATCGTCGCCGCACTTTCCCTCAAGTTCTTGAATCCCTATGGCACGCACAAGATTGTCATGTTTGAGATTCGCTACCTGGTTGATTGGGAGTACTTTGAACTGGGATCCTTCATTTTTGTCGGCATTGTCGGCGGCGCCATGGGAGCCCTTTTCATAAAGGCATCCAAACATTGGGCACAGTCCTTCCGCCGCATCAAGGCCATTAAAAAGTATCCGATGCTGGAGGTGTTTCTCGTGGCTGTGGTGACGGGTCTCATGAGTTATTGGAATCCGTTGACCAAAGTGTCTGTTGCAAAGCTGCTGCTCAACCTGGCCTCTCCGTGTGATCGCACCAAGGGTGATGGTTTGGGGCTCTGCCCCAGGTCGGTGGATGACATTCCCCTGATCTTGTCGACATTGATTATTGCCTTTTTGATCAAGGGCTTCTTGACTGTCATCGCCTTTGGAATTGTACGTTTCCTACGCTTCTTTCCGATTATTCTTCGAGGCTGTGCTAATCCTCTGTGCAGAAAGTCCCCGCTGGTATATATATCCCATCCATGGTCGTCGGCGGCTTAATGGGACGGATTGTGGGTCACCTCGTACAATGGCTGGTGCTTGTCACACCGGACTGGGCCGTTTGGGGTGGCTGCGCAACCGCATCGGATGGGACGTGTATTCAGCCTGGAGTTTATGGTCTCATTGCTGCCGGCGCCACCATGTGTGGAGTTACACGCTTATCCGTAACCCTGGCTGTCATCCTATTTGAGCTCACTGGTAGCCTTGACTACGTCCTACCATTCTCCCTATCGATTCTCGTGGCCAAATGGACTGCAGATGCCATTGAGCCATGCAGTATTTATGTGAGTGAACTGAAGCGGAGTGACAACGGAGTAATGAACTGACTGTAGAAAACCTCAGGATCTCCTAACAAATATGAACGCTTATCCATTCTTAAACAATAAACACAAGCCTATATTTACTGGCGACCTGACGGAGCTGGTTCGTCGCTTACGAAGAGAGAGGATTATCGATATTACCAACTCCCCGTTGGTTCCCGCCTCGAGCCTCCGCACCAAGCTCGAGATTTTGCACCGCCACGGGGAGCTTGACGGCGGTTTGCCCATCTTGAGAGAGGACGTCTTGGTGGGCCTGATTCCTGCTCCTGATCTTCAATTTGCGTTGGACCAGCTTCGAGATGAGGGCTCGAATCTCTGCCTGATGGATCAAGTTCCAAGCATTGACGATGATGACGATGGCAGCGACCCCGATCCGACGGACTTCACACAATTCATCGATCCAGTAAGTATCCGCAGCTGACACCACATATCAGTGGAGGAAACGGGGTGTTGGCTAACAGTATTTAGGCGCCTGTTGCATTAGACATTAGATCGCCAATCGACCTGGCATACGAATGCTTTGTCAAGTTGGGCTTACGGTACATTTGCGTTTTGAGGGACGGCAAATACGCCGGCATGGTAAGCAGCAAAAGCCCAAAACAGGACCTATATCTTCCTGAGAATACGATGCTAAGCAGTGCTACCTTTTAGATCCACAAGAAGACATTTGTCAAGTACACGCGGGAGTTAGAAGAGCAGCAAGGTGGCCATTGAATGAGGTTGAAGTTGCCGATACGAAAGATGTCGCTTGCACCGCATGGCCAACAGAGATTGTATAATTATAGAGACGAGTTGGGCGGAAGAGTTTGAACTATTGCGTGGTTTGGATTGCATTGTCATGGCGCATTTGGCTTGAACTTGTGGCCAGCTGGATTCCAGTTTGGTCCACCGGGATTGTATATTTTTTTTATTCTTCACGGAAAGAATGTCGGTTTTGCGTTGTCAATTCGGCGGCCAATCGCATTTGTATACACAGCAACAGAATATTTTGGAAAGGGGACAGACAAAGGCATTACCATCCCCCAGTTTGTAAAGTGTTAGGATATCTTGTTGATAAGATTGAAGGAAATTCCATCACCGCTTGCAGCTTTATTTTTATTTTTATTGTGGACTGTTTAATTGTGTTCGTATAAGATGTGGCTCAGGGTTCGCCCATATTACAGAATAGATACCGGCCAGGCATTAGCTTAATGGTGTTTGTCAGTCAGATCAATATCAAGGCACCTTATCTTATCTACCTCACTTTCACTTAGGTACATACGCTCTTCAAGGACAGACCAGCCCTCATGACTCTTTCGTACAAGTATAGCTCCATTTTTGGCTGTGGAACTATTGCATGCGGTCTCCCTTTTATTCGTGGCTGCAGCAGTGTAAGCATATAAAGCTTACCTAGTTGGTGGTACGACTTCCGTGGAGACGCAGGCCACACTACCGTTGTAGCATGGCCGGAGCCGGAGGGAGCTGTGATAAGAGGCGGAGCCGAAGCAATTTTAGAAAGCTCCGGGAAAAAAATACGAAATCAGCAGAATTGAGTAGCTTTTTGAGAAGGGGGAGATGGATGCCATCTCAAATCAGCGCCGACAATGCTACAAAAGTACAAATTACCTAGGTACCTAGGCAGAATATCTAATCTTGCCTGTTTTGGAGATTTGTTATCGTACTCTGTATACCACTTGCATACTAACCTGTGCATGCGCTCGCTGCACCGGTAAAAAAAAAAAAACGTCAACCTTACACTTTATTGCCTTATCTGGGATTATTTCAATTGCTCCAGCGCTCCGTATTCCGCAAAGCCCGCCCACGCGTGCCCCTCCATAGAACCGGGGAAGCCCCACGTGGTGGCAGAGGCACGGCGTCAGAGCGATTGGCGCGCCCTTGACATGGCTGGTTGATCCGCAGGACCAACTAAAACGTAAGATAAATGGCCTCCCGTGCATGAATTGAGATGGTCAGGTGCAAAGAGGTTGGGCAATTGGCCTGGAGGGAGGCCGAGGTCGGGGAGAAAGAAGAGAGAGAGATGGATATCGAGTCTAAAAAGCGATACGGCTTCAGGCCCTTTCGGTGCCTTGCGTATAAGCAGTAGCAGATGTTTCGCCAGACCGAGGCCTGAAGCTAGTTGATCACAGGAACGCGTCTAAAACAGCTGCCGCTCCAACGAGGAACAATTACCCGAAGGCGAAGGACACGCTGATTAGGTCCCCTGCCCGACTTGGCCATCTGGCCTGCGAAGCCATCGAGGGCCGGAGGATCCAATACGTAAAGCAGATCCATCTGGCAGCCAATAGACGCCCAGCCACCAGGGCGCCGGCTCCAGCACCGGATCCCGATTGCGGCTCCGTGGGCCACAGCACCTGAATGGACGGCGTTCGCAACGCCATCAAGGGCCCCGTCCAGGCCATCTTTTAGCGCTCTGGAGCCCCCTGGAGGGCCCTGATTCCAGCGAGCAGCTGCCCCCCAATCTCGCTCCCTCATCTCTCCCCCGCATCGGCGCCCCGCAGATAAGCCGCCGCCATCCGTCGATAAAAAGGTAGGTGAAGTCGCACCAACCAAGGCGCTCGAGTGAGACGTTGACGAAACCGTGACCATTTTCTCTTCTTTTTTTCCTTTCCCGTGTGACGCCCTGCCGAGATCCTAGTGAGGGGAAGCGAGCAGCATCTCCAACCTCGCCAATTAGAACAGGAGACGCACCAAAAAGATACCCAATTGCGCCTCACGTGGCCCGAAGCGGGGAGAGCGTTGACGTAGAGCCCAAGGCAGCCGCAAGCCGATACTACGCATTATTCGATACATTACGGAAAGGCCATAGTCTTGCAAGGCATTAGTATAAATAAGCTCGCCAAGATGCCTGCCCTCCGTGCCGCCCAGGCATTGCGTCCTGCGATCCGATCTCTCCACGCCTCCTCCTTCAACACTGCCCGCTGCCTCACCAGCACATCCATCAGAATGGCGTCGTCCAAGGCCTTTGTCCAGGGGGAGCCTGATGCTCCCGTCCTCAAGGCCAGCATCCCCGGGGCTCAGAGCTCCAAGAGGATTGCTGAGCTGAGCGAGGTCTTCGATACCCGAAGCATCAACATGATGACAGATTACACAAAGAGCGTGGGCAACTACATTGCCGACCCTGATGGCAACTATCTCCTCGATGTGTAAGTGCATCCGCCACCCAATTCGCCGGCAGCTTAGGGCACCAAGGTTCAGGAATGCCTTGCGAGCCTCTAGGAATCACCGCCGCATTACCACCATGTGTAAAAACTTTCCGCTAACATGAGCAACTGGACAGCTACGCCCAGATTGCCTCCATCCCCGTTGGCTACAACAATCCCGCCCTGGCCAAGGCCGCGTCCACTCCCGACATGGTCAATGCCATCATCAACCGACCCGCCCTGGGTAACTTCCCCTCGCACGACTGGGCCGAGATCCTCAAGACGGGTATCCTCAAGGTGGCTCCCAAGGGCCTCAACAATGTCTTCACTGCCATGGCCGGCTCTGATGCCAACGAGACCGCCTTCAAGGCCGCCTTCATCTACCGCCGACAGCTCGAGCGTGGTGGCCCCGATGTCGAGTTCACCCAGGAGGAGCTCGACTCCGCCATGAACAACCAAGCCCCCGGCTCCTCATCCCTCTCCATCCTGTCCTTCAAGACCGCTTTCCACGGCCGTCTGTTTGGCACTCTTTCCACCACCCGCTCAAAGCCCATCCACAAGGTCGACATCCCCGCCTTCGACTGGCCCCAGGCTACCTTCCCTCAGCTCAAGTACCCTCTTGACCAGCACGTTGAGGAGAACGCCAAGATTGAACAGGCCAGCCTCGACGAGGTCGAGAACCTGATCAAGACGTGGCACATCCCTCCCGCTGCCGTCATTGTCGAGCCCATCCAGAGCGAGGGCGGCGACAACCACGCCACCCCCAACTTCTTCCGCGGCCTGCGCGCCCTCACCAAGAAGTACAACGTGCTCCTCATCGTCGACGAGGTCCAAACCGGCGTCGGCGCCACCGGCAAGTTCTGGGCTCACGACCACTGGAACCTGCAGGACCCCCCGGACATGGTCACCTTCTCCAAGAAGGCCCAAACCGCTGGCTTCTACTACGGCAACCCGGCCCTGCGACCTAACAAGCCCTACCGCCAGTTCAACACCTGGATGGGCGACCCCGCCAGGGCTCTGCTCTTCCGTGCCATCATCGGCGAGATTGAGCGCCTCGACCTGGTCAACCACACCGCAAAGGTCGGCGACTACCTCTTCTCCAAGCTGGAGGGCCTGCAGAAGAAGTACCCCGAGCACTTCAAGGACCTCCGCGGCAAGGGCCAGGGCACCTTCATCGCTTTTGACAACCCCAAGCGCGACCAGTTCCTGGCCAAGGCCAAGGAGTTTGGCGTCAACATTGGCGGCAGCGGAGCCAACGCCGTGCGCCTGCGTCCCATGCTGACGTTCCAGGAGCACCACGTGGATATCTTGGTTGACGCCCTGGAGAAGGTCGTCAAGGCCTTGTAAGAGGTGGACTCGTAATAATAAGTAAGAAAAAAAATTCAAGAGGAAAAAAAATAAAGAAAAATTAATTAATGCGTTTTGATTTTTGTGGCGATGAAATGAAGCGGAAAATTTGGACTGATGTGTTTTTTGAAATCCCCATGTAAAGGCGTATTAGTGCATGATATCGGGGGGAGTATATATATATACGAGGTAACAACAGGAAAACAAATATCATGACAGTCTAGCAGTGTGCGGATTAAAAAGAATAAAAAAAAAGCGTATGCTTCTACCGTCTACTACGTCTATAGATGCTATTGTAATGCTGCATCATGTTTCATATTTGTCGTGACTATATATCCAAACATATCGCTTCCATTATCAAACACAACCACACTAAACACAAACCAATATATACAAGCAAATCATACAAAATAATAAAAGAATGATGAAATACCGAGCGAGTAGTTTGCTCCGAACCCAAGCCTCACAATAATTGCCAAAAACACTTGCCCCCCTAAATCTGAACAGCCAATAAGACGGGAATACACAGACGAAAGGAGCACAGCGAATCACAACCACACGGCTCGAACCCCTTGCCAACGTTGTCGCTCCAATAAACCCCCCTTGTCGATTTAAGAGAAAAAAAAAGACACTTTTGTTTCCGTGCAATCACAGCGCGAGAAAAGCTTCCCTCACACTCGAAGCAACAAAGAGACGTCAACTCCTATTCGCTGTCACATAGTACGTACTGCTGACACACACACACACACTTGGGCAATGCCTCTTGCTATAGCCAAGGTGACATGCCAAGCTCTAGAAACATGTGGGCGAGTCCTCTTCAAAGCGATGCTACATTCTTGCCTGCCTAACTACCCCAAAACGCCTCTATCGAAAAAAGACACTCACTACCCACCTATCCACCCATGCCTCCCATACTACCCCTCCGAGCCGAATACCTGCCTAATAATCATACAAGTTTCAGGTCTCTCATATGCCAGAAAAGTAACTCGAATCATCGAATTCCCTAAAGTACACACAAATGCGGGCTACCTGTGTCGAAAAAAAAAAGTGGGCGAGATGCCGTTCAACAGCAGCCCAGCCCATCTATCCGTAAGATGCAAAATAAAATAAGAAATGGCGAAAGTGAAGGAGATGGAGAAGAGGAAGTGCAAAACAACTCCCCCCGCTCCGAGACCATATCATTCATGATTACCTAGCTCGTGTCTCAAACGAAAATTCATCATGTTCATTCAATCCATTCATGTAGACGCTTCCAAATGTCAAAAGGCCGACCCCACATGTTGTATAGCCACCAGACGCCAGTATGCCCCAAAACCACCTCCACAGGAGAGCATAAAGGAAAGACTGAAAGAAAAAGAAAAAAGAAGAGGAAAACAAAAGCATAAAAAAACAGGAAAAGAGAATAAGATGCAGGGTATATAAAGAACACTCTGAAGGAAAATGAATTGTAATGTGGTAGCAAAAAGACAAACGCACCCCCTTGAGGCGGCTATCTGGGGCCTATAGCTGAAGTCGAAAAAAGGAGAGTTGTGAGAGTCGTGGTCATTCTTGTTACTTAGGCTTTGATCTGAGACGGTGGCGCTGCAGATGCTACCGGCATGAGAGAATGATGACGCGGCTCCGGCTCAAGCAGCATCGGGCGAGGGGATTGCATTTGTCCCATGTCGCGTACGGTTGTCGAATCTGTCTCACCCGATGCTCGCTACGGCAGGTGCGTTAGTTTAGCATATACGGGCTTCTCACACTTGCTACTTACCGGTCGCTTGCCATGATCCAGAGATGCGGGCGGCGTTATAGCAGCAGCAGCAGCAGCAGCAGGAAGAGGAGAAGAAGCAGGAGCAGGGGGAGGAGGAGGGGTAGACACCGGGACAGCACCAGCAGCGGTCCGTCTCTTTTTCCTGCCCGGGGGGGAATCGAGGGGCGGTGGGACCTGGGCTGAAGGTGGCGGCTGGGAGTTTCGAGCGTCAACTTGGCGTTGAGTTGCAGGGAGGATAGGACGAGGCGTGTTGGGACCTGGAGCGGACTGGGGCGGCTTGGGGGCGATGGCAGCGAGGCGTGGAGGCATGGTTGCCTTTCTGTCGACTCGCGACGGACGCCCTCTCTTTCTGGGAGCCTGAGCACTCGGAACTTCGTAGGGCAGCGCTCGTCTATCCTCAACGCCATCGGCTGGCTGCCATGGGGGAATATTGACGGGCGACGTTGGCATGACCCCCGGGGTTTGGCCACTGGGACTTGTTCTCGGCGCAATCTGTCTCGGTTGATTCATACCGCTGTTGGTCAAATGATCATTTTGAGACATTGCAGGTCTGTGGCTTGGGGTTGTCGATAGTAGGCTCGCGACTTGCATGCACTGTTCCAGATTGCGACCTATATCAAGTTAGAAAATTAATGCATTATTCAACAATGGACAGGGTACAAAGAAGGTATCGGGTCGCTTCCATACCTAGCGGTATCTGCATGGTCATCCATTTTGCATCGAGTACGTGCAACTCAACGAATCGTGCCAGCCTCTCGATATCAACAGTGCTGCACTTGATCATCTCTGCGAGAACAAACCGCTGCATGAAGACGCTTTTGGTTAGATTTGGTTTCCAACGGCTGCATGGTAGGAACTGATTCTTTGCATACCTTTTCTTCTAGGGTAAAAGAGGCCGCCATGGTTTCCAAGAGTTTGGAGAATGTGTGGTGGATGTCAAAGAAGCGAAGAGCAAAGGAGAATAGAAGGTGGTGCCAACCCTTGCACAATCATTGACGCTGCCGGTAAGAATAGGATTCAGAACTGCCGACCAAAGAGAAAAGATGACGATAATCAAATAGCCGACCCCGCGCAGTAGCAAAGGTGAGGGAGTTATCATCAAGCTGCGGCGTTTTGTGAGGCAGAGAGCGAGGGAGTACCGTAGCACGGTTCTGGTCGAGATAACCTGATGTGGTGGTTGTGCAGCCACTCCTCCACGAGACCCCTCCTCAGGCAGGCAGATCTCGCAGGGCCAGTATGTAGTAAAAAAAAAAAAAGTAGGCCAGAAATTAGTCAAGAAACAAGGCCTGTCCAAAAGGCCTTCCCTGCAGGCGGGCGTTGCTCCCCGGCACCAGTGGAGGAGGGAATGGACCCCCCGTTTCTCAGTCCGTGTGTCGATGTCGGCTCGAGCCCGTTATCGTGAATAACAATAATGCACGACACCGGCCGGCAGGCGCGCGGCTTTTTCAAAGGGCCTCGTGGCTAATACGAGCGGGTTCTTTACGGGTCTCGAGCAGAAACAAAACCAAATGGAGAGGCGCCGCTTGTGCAGCGTCGATCCGCGACATGCAGTAGCACACTTGTTGCAGGCAATGAAGCGAGCAGATGCAAGAGAAGACCAGAACGGCGCAGATTACCGGGACAGATGGAGGCTGGCTTTGTTCCCAGGAAACGTCAAGTCGTACCCCGGCGATTATGAGCTGATGCGAAGCTCGGCGTTCGTCTTGGCCGTATTGTCGACAGTTGCAGCGGACGAAGAGGGGGAGGAGGGAGGGTTGGAAAAGAGGAGGGAATCAAAAGGAAAGCCGGAGGATGTAGGTTGTAGGACTCTCTCTCTCTCTTAAGAGGAAGTGGGATACCAAGAGAAGGTTGCCACGGTGGGCTGGGGGAAGCCACCACTTTGCGGATGCTGATGGCAAGGCGCTGGGCAGAACCTGTTTGTCAGTTGGCAGGCCTTGTCGCGGGCTTTGCGGCGGACAGACAGATGGACAGACCCTCTCCGGGAGCCAGAGTCTCTAGCTGGATAACCTGGAAGCCTGCGAGGCAGCTTGGCCGCGATTCTGCAGACGAGGCGTTGCAAGCAAGCATCCAACAAGCCGCGCTGCGCCGCACGTCTACGCTATGCGGTGCTTTGTATAGCCCGCCAGCGAGTGCGTCTGAAGTACTCCGTACTAACAGTACAGTCGCAGCACTACAGCACGGCCTAGCAAGTACTAGAGCATGCGCAAGTAGCACGTCTCCACGGATGCTCCAGCCGGACACTCTGTCTCTCTCTCGCTCTCTCTCTCGCTCTCTTGGAGGATCGATGCTCGCCCTGGATCTGGATTCCTTTGTGCAAAAATATGCCCGCTGGGGCGCACCCCCCTGGCCGGTTTAGTGGTATCGAGCCCGCGGGACGGCGTATGGAGCACAAGCGCTGGGTTAGGTACTCTTGGTACTGCTAGGTACGAAGTACTTGGCTGGCAGTGTGTATGGGACAAGTACGGAGTACCTCTAGCATGGTCAAGCTCGCTCGTGTGTACATCCGCGAGAGAGCAGCTAAGCAAGACGCAGAGCCAGAAGCTACTGGTACAACCAGCGCACATGATATCCAGGTATGACAGCACCCTGCAGTGGCGATTTGACAGAAAGATCCAGAGGCCGCCGCACGCTAATGTAGGGAGGGCCGTCCGTAACCTGGCCGAGGGCGTCTGAGTGGCGTGTCTGGCCAGTCCATTTCTGTCCGGTGCCGCCAGTAAAGGCAATTCTGCGACTAGCAGCTTGTCCAGGTTCTGTCAGGTCTGCCGGGGAGCTGCAGCACATGGTTAGATGGGGAGCCGCGTCGCCGTTGCTGCATCCGGACCGTCTCCTAGGCCTGAAAGGCTTACTCTGAGTGTGTACCGTTGTCTTGCATGGAACGGAGAGAGAGGAGGGGGGGGAGGCTATCCTTGTCCCCTGTGGAGAGAGGGAGGGTCAGGACAAGGAACCTGACGCTATACGGAGCAGCGCCTTTTCATAAACTGTGCAAGGTTCCCTGCACATGCGAGTACCGAATAGTATAGATTACTCGACTCCCATGTGTCAGACGGAATAGACTGACTCTAGCACAAGGCTCTCTTCTCTCTCTTTCTCTCTCTTTCTCGTTGGAATGTTCCGTTGGCCAAGGTAGCGAGGCGGCCGCTGGAGCACGCAACGGAGACGAAATAAGAACTTTGAAAGAGCATGGGCCGTGACCATGCGGACGGGCGCCTGTTTAGCCGGCGGGCGGGCCTTGCGGTGGCACGGGTACCAGAAAAGACAGGGCCACCAAAGCGGCATAACGCCCTGCCTCTGCTAGGAAAGCATGGCAAGCCTCGCAAAAAGGCGCCTGTGCTCGGTAAACACTCCCTCTGCTCTGTTGGCAGCAAAATCCCACAAGCATCGTCGTCGCCCTCCCCTCCCCTCTCCCCCAACAACAGCCAGCCCGTAGCCGCAGCCGCAATCGCACTCGCAGCTCTCAATCTCCATATCCCAACAGCAGCAGCGTCATCGTCGCCCGCCCGCCGCAATGATAAGTCACTGGCAGCGTGGCCGAGGTTTCATTCGTCAACCGCCTGCGTCGCCGTGGGCGGTTGGGCGGGTCCTCGCGCAGATACGCAGCTGTCCAAGGTCGCCTTTGTATGGTCCGTCATACCAGGGCATGGCAACTTCGGTGAAAGTCGTGGCTCTGGAGCTGTCCCTGGCTCTGCCAAACCGCCAGACTGCTCCATCCTGAGGCGATGGGCTCGACCTGTTCCCCCTCCTGGGGCGCCATCATCCATCGATCCCTCCCCCATCC
>PXNZ01000137.1:0-67787 GCA_003012085.1 Trichoderma brevicompactum
CCCCCTCCTCCCTCCTCGCGCGTATGGCAAACCAGCAATAAGCCAGAAGCGGCGGCACGGTGTTCATTTTTAGCTGACATCCCTGAAAAAAAGATTTGGGTTTACAAGTTCTTGACAATGTCATCATGACAAGATGGAAGGTTTTGCCTCGGGAGCAGTGCCAAGGTAGGTCTCTTGTCTATTCTATTTCTTCGCGACCTGGCGTTGCTGATAGCGCGGCCCTGCCTGTTTCTAGGTATTCGAAACTTCATTGTGCAGTTCATCATCCAGTGCTCCAACAGCGAAGAGACCCTACGAGCCCAAAAGACCCTCCTCAACAAGCTCAACCTCGTTCTTGTCTCGATCCTCAAGCAAGAGTGGCCACATAACTGGCCCACGTTTATCAACGAAATCATATCCTCTTGCCACTCCAGCCTTTCGATCTGCGAGAATAACATGATCATCCTTCGCTTGTTATCTGAAGAAGTGTTCGACTACTCAGCGGAGCAAATGACGTCCACCAAGACGAGAAATCTCAAGCAGACCATGTGTGCTGAGTTCTCTCAGATCTTCCAGCTCTGCCAGGAAGTTCTCAACTCGGCCAACCAACCAAGTCTTATCAAGGCTACGCTCGAGACGCTGCTCCGTTTCTGCAACTGGATTCCCCTCGGCTATATCTTCGAGACACCTCTTATCGATACTCTGCGAACCAGATTCCTGTCTGTACCAGAATTTCGAAACGTCACGCTTCAGTGCCTTACAGAGATTGGTGGTCTTCAGACGGGTGGGCCTGGACAACCCAACTCATACGATGAGCAACTGGTCAAAATGTTTACTGAGGTCCTGACCACGATTGCCGACATCATCCCCGTCTCGCTCGACCTCAAGGCTACCTATCCGAGTAGCAACTCCAAAGACCAGGAATTTGTTCAGAATCTTGCTCTATTTCTCTGCAACTTTTTTGGCATGCATCTTAATGTAAGGATTGTGCAAATCACACTTTTCTAGTGCTATTGATGGTTCTATTCGCTAATCGTGCTTCATAGCTCATTGAAAATCTTCCCAATAGAGATTATCTCATTCACGGCCACTATTACCTCGTTAGAATATCGCAAATCGACGACCGAGAAGTTTTCAAAATCTGCCTCGACTACTGGCTGAAGCTTGTCCAAGAACTCTACGAGGAGATGCAGCAGCTCCCCATCACCGACCTCAACCCCTTGCTTGCCGTCGGAGGTGGCATGTCTGGAAGTGGAGCTCCCAACCCGACGCTTTTGATGAACTACCCTCTACGAAAGCACAAGTACAACGAGGTTCTTTCCAACTTGCGAGTCGTTATGATCGAGAAGATGGTTCGTCCCGAGGAAGTCTTGATTGTGGAAAACGATGAGGGAGAAATTGTCCGCGAGTTTGTCAAGGAGGGTGATACCGTGCAGCTGTACAAGACCATCAGAGAATGCTTGGTTTACCTTACACACTTGGATGTTGTTGATACCGAAAACATCATGACTGAGAAACTGGCTCGGCAAGTGGACGGCTCCGAGTGGTCTTGGCACAACTGCAACGTTCTCTGCTGGGCTATTGGCTCCATTTCTCTTGCCATGAATGAGGAAACAGAGAAGCGATTCCTCGTCACCGTCATTAAGGATCTTCTTGGCCTCACAGAAATGAAGCGAGGCAAAGACAACAAGGCTGTCGTCGCCAGTAACATCATGTACATTGTTGGACAGTATCCTCGTTTCCTCAAGGCTCATTGGAAGTTCCTCAAGACGGTTGTCAACAAGCTGTTTGAGTTCATGCACGAATCACATGAAGGTATGTTTTCCTCTATACCCCCTCCCCCCTTGACAATTTTACCGCCTCCGTTCGCTTACATATTGAGTAGGTGTTCAGGACATGGCTTGTGACACATTTATCAAGATTGCCAGGCAATGCCGACGGCACTTTGTCGCACTCCAGCCCAGTGAGACGGAGCCTTTCATTGAGGAGATTGTGCGAAACATGGGCAAGATCACCTGCGATCTTACCCCCCAGCAAGTCCACACCTTCTACGAGGCCTGCGGATACATGGTCGCTGCTCAGGGCAACAAAAACCAGCAGGAGAGGCTGCTGGCTGAGCTCATGAATATTCCTAATGCCGCTTGGGACGAGATCATTAAGCAGGCCAACATGAACTCGTCTATCCTACAAGATGCGGAGACCATCAAGGTTATTGGCAACATCATGAAGACCAACGTTTCGGCCTGCTCTTCCACTGGCTCTTACTTTTACCCCCAGATTGGTCGAATTTATCACGACATGCTGCAAATGTATCGAGCTACGAGCTCGCTGATCTCTGAGGCCGTTGCGCGAGATGGTATGTGTATATGGGTGACATGACTTATTCCTATTCACCCCCTCCTCTTCCTACTAGTGAACTGAGCACTGATGAATCATGCAGGTGACCTGGCTACTAAGATGCCTAAGGTCCGCGGATTGCGTACGATTAAGAAGGAGATTCTCAAGCTGATTGAGACCTACGTCGAAAAGGCCGAGGATCTGCAGGCCGTCAGAGCTCAGATGGTGCCACCGTTGTTAGACTCAGTCCTTGTTGACTACAACCGAAACGTCCCAGGAGCTCGTGATGCGGAAGTTCTCAAAGCCATGTCAACCATTATTACAAAGCTTGCTGTACGTCATCTTATCGTTTACAAAATCTTTTGGCAGGAGCTAACACTGCAATAGGCCTTGATGGAAGATCAGGTTCCAACAATCATGGAAAATGTGTTTGAGTGCACTCTGGAGATGATCAACAAGGACTTCTCAGAATTCCCCGAGCATCGTGTCGAATTCTTTAACCTGTTGCGAGCTATTAACCTGCACTGCTTCCCAGGTATGTTACTAGGAAATGTAAAGGACGTGTATCGTGGATCGAAACTTACTGGTATTAGCTCTGCTCAAACTCGACAACAACCAATTCAAGTTTGTGATCGACTCATGCTCCTGGGCGTTCAAGCATGACAACAGAGATGTTGAAGCTGCAGGCCTTAACATGTGTCTGGAGCTGATTAATAACATTGCCGAAAAGACGGATATTGGAACCGCCAATGCCTTCTTCCAGCGCTTCTTCGTCACTATTCTGCAGGATGTGCTCTTTGTTGTGACGGACAGCGACCACAAAGCAGGCTTTAAGACACAGTCTATGCTGTTGATGAAGCTGTTTTACTTTATCCACCCAGCGGACGGCACACAACCGAAGATCCAAGGACCAATCTATACGCCAGATCAGGCGCAAGCCGGAACTGGCAACCGAGAATATCTAAGCGCCTCTGTTGCTACCCTCCTTCAGAATGCTTTCCCCAACCTTCAAGCGTAAGTCACCGTCGGTGCTTTCCGTCTTTAACCTGATGCTAACAATGCATACAGCGCTCAAGTTGGCAGCTTCGTAGAGGGGCTCTTCACGCTCAACACGCAGTATGACAAGTTCCGCCTCAACCTACGTGACTTTTTGATTTCCCTCAAGGAGTTTGCGGGTGACAATGCCGAATTGTTCATCGTCGAAAAGGAACAACAGGAGCGCGATGCCCGAGCTGCGGACATGGAGAGGCGGCAAAAGGTCGGCGGCCTTCTCAAGCCTTCGGATCTGGACGACGAAGAGCTCTGACTTCCGCAAGAACTCCGAGCGGAAGTTGCGCCGAAACGGGATGCCGACGCCAAGCTGAGCTTGGACAAGGCCGAGACACAGTATGGGGCTCTAGATGGATGGGAGCTCTACGGACTATGATACGGGCCATCAATGTCGATGCTTCGGGCTCGGCCGCGACTTCAATCGACAGTGGGGATGCGTGGCTCCCATTTTCTTTTTGTAGTGATACCAAATCATAGAGCCACATGGCCCTGACTATGCTTGACAATTTTTTTTTCATCCAGCACAAAGGTAGGACGCTAGACTCTTTCCTCCCAAGCCGTTATGGATTTGTCTGGCAGTTTGAGAGAAAAAAAAAATACCTTATGCGTCAAACATGGAAGGCCTGGTTATGTAGAAAAGTGGGGGATATCTTGATCTTGAGGGACGTGAGGAGGGAAAAAAAAAGGATGCAACGAAAAAAGAGTAAGTGAAAGTGAAAGAGACAAAAGGGTGGAAGGAACAGAAAGTGTGAGAGCTGAGATATGGCAATGACAATACGATTACTTCATGAATGTAGGATTTTTTCTTTTTTTAAACTAGGAGGCATAGATTAGGCCGGAGAGGAAGGCGTGGATTGACTGCTGCAGACTCGTCAGTTGGACGGATTATGAATAAATAATTCTTCTACAATTCGTTTCTGTGCTGCCAAATACTAAGAACAAAAAGAAAAGTCTTTCAAGGCTGATGCCTGAAGAATCATGAATAAAGAAAAAAGCGCGAAATGCCCAAACCAAAGCCAAAGCCAAAACCAAAACCAAAACCAAAAAGAAGAAGAAAAACTTCAGTCCAGTCGATCTGTATCATGAATGCCCTATGCGTCCCATCCCCCCGTCCCCCTCCTTGATATGCCGTGTGAAGTAAAGGCCCTAACTAATATACAAAGTTACGTTATGCATGCTCATGTGGCCCCCCCTTTCTGATGATTCATAAATCCCATATATCCCGTTGGCTAGTCGTCTTTATCCCGCTTGACAATGTACGTGCGTATCTTTGCACGGTACATCACATCTTCTTCTTCTCCTTTTCTTATATATAAAATAACACGTCTCGCTGTCGAATTCTCTCTTTTATCTTTTGCTCCTTAGTCAGTTTCCTCTTCAATCACTTTCAGAGGCCACGCCAGCGGCTCGTGCCAGTGGCTGCCCAAATACCCTGCGATGGCGCGAATCAGGTTTGCCCCAGCGCTGCCAAAAGTCCAGAAGCGACGGCAGCGATGTATCAACACGCCAAGGTAGGCTAGAATCACCAACGCTTCGGGCAGCAGCGTCCGGAGCACGTCCACATATTCCGCCTCGACGGTGACGATGAAAGCAGACGGGGCATGGGGGACATCTTGTGCTGGCAAGGCGCGGTGCATATCGAATGCCCACTGGAGAGAATCAATGGCAATACGGCAGGCATCAGCGCTGGCTTGATCGAGACGACGCGGTGAGGTGCTTCCATATCGAGGCACCGAGGAAGCTATCATCTGCCGTAGAGAAGCGCACTCTGTGCCGGATGACAGGGTCACCGCGGTGATGTTGGCATCGTGGGTGATGCGCAGTAGGGGGTAGAGCTCAGACTGCATCAGATAGTCCCAAGTTGGGCGGATTTGGGCAAGAATGCCCCGGTGCAGATGGATACATTCAACCATGCGCTCGATGAAGCCGTGGAAGCTGATGACGCCGCCATTGCCACTACCAGCGCCGGCGCCGCTTCCTCCGCCATGGACTCCCATGACATCGTGGTGGTAGGGAAGTGGCTGCGGCTGCTGATGCTGCAGCAGCGTCTCAGCCAGGACTTGGTTGCTCAGCAAGCTGGCAAATAGAAATCGAGGGACACAAGTGGCCGTATCATCGGCGGGAGCCATGGCAGCTATGCGCGTGAAGGATGATAGAGCACGCGTCTGCAGCTCTGTGGCCTGGTGTCGAAAGGACGCAACGGTGCCAGTCGATGGATTCTCGCCTGGCTTGGTGGTGAAGGCCACATGCAGAGCCGAGAGGGCCAGGAGCTGGTCGATGAGGTAGGGCGCATCGACCAGGTGCCTGATGGCAACGTCGAGAACAACCTTGATCTGGCCGCGGGCCAAGATGCAGTCGCTCATGGCATCAGATACATGATGGAAGAGCATAAGGTGCTCGGCCGTGAAGAGAGAAGCCGGAGGAAGGGGCGGGTGATATGCGGTATTGGTGAAGGACTCGGTAAAGGACGGCAGAGTCTGCGGCCCCGTGGGCGGCGCCGGGATGTATCTGCAGCGGTTGGCACCGAGGACAGACTCTGGAGAAGTTGACGATGGATCAGGAGGACAGACGGGCCATGGACCCGGGTGGTCCGGCTCGCATGACGATGGCGAGTGTTGAGACTTGCGGCTCAAATGAGAGTCGGCCGGGCTGTGCGGCAGCTGCGGCTGCGGTAGGGGCGAGAGCTGGGCCTGAGGCTGGCGAGAGGGAGGAAAGGAGCATGCGCGCTCAGCAATGGTGCAATTCGTACAGGCTGGACGGCGCTCGTCGCATCGTATGTGTCGTCGTTTGCACTCACTGCAGCCGTTCCGGGACTTGCGGTGCGATCGTCGAGTCTTGACGACGGCGTTTGAACCGGAGCTCCCGCTGAGCGGGTGGTGCATGGCCATGGTCATGCTGTGCTGTGCTGGTTTGTTCTTGTTCTCTTTTGTCTCTATGGTGTAAAAAGAAGAAGATGATGAAGCAGAAGAAAAAGGAAAAGAAGATGAAGAGAGAAAACCCACGGATCCGCCAGCAAAACACCCCCCGGATGCTCTGGGCGAGAGAGTGTGGTGGTGGTGTTTTGTTTCCGTTCAGCCTGAGCCCGAGCTGAAGTAGACGGCAATCACAAGCTGCCAGGTGATAGGCCAGGGCGCCGCATGTAGGCGGTACTTTGCTCCCAACTTTATGTCAGAGCCCGTGGCTGCCGTGGCTGCCGTAGCTGCCGCACAGGCATTTACTCCGCCACAGCAGTTTCGGAAGCGGAGCCGAGAGGGACAAAGTCCGAATACGAGCCTCAAAGTAATAATCACTCTCCAAAAAAAAAACCTCGGCGCTGAGACTGAAACTCCCTTAAGGTATTAATTAAGATACAGAGTAAGTAATCCGCAGGGCGCTTAGGCGCTGCTAATGTCTCGGTAGCAGTACCAAGGAAGGTAGATGAATTTAGCAGCGGCTGCGAGTGGCTGCCTGGGTGTCAAAATCTCATCGCTCCCTCGCCATGTGCGATTTCGTCAATCTCCCTGGGTAGATGAGATGAGGTGGAGTCGGTGCCGTAACCGCGTATGTCAAACTGCAAGGATGACGTTTTTTTTATAAGTTTGTTGCTAGGCATTAACGAAGATGCCAAAGCGCAAGCAAACCCCCTTTTGGTGATGTTATTTATTATGTGCGCGGCGGTCCTCGTAATCGACACACGTACGGAATTGGGCCGCGTACACAACAGATGGTGATTGGCCAAAAGGATCCGATGCCCAAGGGACGAGCTGAGCCGCACGAGGTTGCTTTCAAGGGACAAAGTACAGGGTACTCGCTCCCATGGGTGGATGCCTGACGAAGCGCCATTGATGCTGCAAGGGAGAGGCTGCATAGGAGTAGCATACTAGATGGATGCTTTATTTCAGAGCAGCACAGCGTACGGAGTAGAGGGTAAAACAATAAATAAATAAGTCCTCATCGTGAGTCATCGTTCAGGCATAGGTAAAGAAGGTAGTATCCGGCAATGGGCCGGAATTCCATGGTTCGCAGCTGGAGCGCAGAGTAGAAGCTGCTGCTTCTGGACACGTCATCGAGCGACCGGCGGGCATCGCGACGGCGCCTCGGAATGAGATCCGCATCGAGATGCGAAAAGAGCATAAAGACGGAAAAGCGGGCAGGGCTGACGGAGCATATCTCTGAGAGAGATGGGAAGCAGGTATTTATACTGCAGCAGCTCAGCCACAGTTCGTTGAGAGGGGTTGAGCTCGAAGCATATATTAAGCATTTCAGAGATCGGGACGTGGGTCGTTTATTTAGTGGGAGGATACGAGATGCTAGTTGCTAGTATACCTAGTAATGAGTAGCACAAAAAAGTATGTAGGTGAGTGGAGAGCGCGAGCTAGCATTCCCTTAGATGGCAATTTAGTTTGCGGAATACGCGTATTGTCTGGAGAAAATAGGCTTAATTGAGAGTCCCCCCCCCAGCTTGGTTGCTATATAGGCAATAACACCCAAAAACTGCCATTTCCTTTTTGCTATTTATCATTCCTTTCGACTGAAATGAAATAGATAATCTATCGATTTCTACTGCTAGTGGTGGGAAGGCCACTCTCCCAACGACTTGTAAAGTTCAGAACCTCCCAAGAACATGCCCCAAGGCCTGCCGCGTCTTAATACATCCTCGAAGCTGTGTAATGGATGACAGGCTCCTCTGTACAATCTCTGATGAGATATAGAGTGATCGAGTGTTTTCATCGTGATGGTCTTGAATTAGGAGTCGTGGAACAAACTTATCTCCCTACTAATCTAGTATCTGGCACATACTAGGAATGTCTCGCCGATTTCTGTCAAATCAGTACCATGGCTTCTGGTTGGGTTTCATTTTCCCGTTCATCAGATCATGATTAGGCATTGACATCATCGGATGCTGGGGGAGCATATATGAAGTCGTGCCCAACAGCAATGACTATCCAATGGTTTCCTCATCGAAATTTCAGCTGTGATTCATTCACCACCCTACTCTCTCAAGCTTGTTGTCGGGCAGCATGTAAATGCAGACTCATTAGGACTGCTCTTCTTAAGATTAAGAAGAAAAAATCTCTTTGCAATGTTCGCCAAGGGGTATGCATTAATAGTATCGCTACTTTAGTCAAAACCTTCAAACTCGTCGTCCTCCACCGCGGCTTTCGCCAAGTTCTCTTCCCTGACCCTCCGAATCAGATCATTCAGCTCAACCTGCTTAAGCTTCTCGTCGTCCGTCATCTTGGCCGTCCTCTCAGCTTCTCTCTTCTTGTGCCGCTTCTCCCTTCTCTCAACTCGGTGCTCTTCCTGCTCTTGTTTTCCGCTCCATGCCTCGTTATTCTTCCTCTTTCGCTTGGCCTCGGCTGCCTTCTTCTCCGTCTCCCCTGTCCTGTCAGCCTCCATGGCCTCTTGTCTCGCCTTTTCTCGTGCCTTGTCTTTGTAGGCAAATTCATCCCAGTCCATTTCGACCCCCAGCATCTTGTCTCCATTCCATGACCTCAGCTCAGGCATCCTAGGCATGCGGAGGAGCCCCCATGCGTGCCCAAGATCCGTCCAGTCCAGGTCGCTAACCCTGAATATGGATGTTGCTTGATGCGCGCCATAACTTCGAACCCAACTAACGAAAGCTTTTTGGGCCTTGTCGTGAATCGCTCTGTCTGTCTGAAGCAGCTTCCGGAATTTTGACGTCGTATTACGAGCGTCATCCTCCGTCACAGAGACTGAAGGCCGTAGCAGCGGTGTAATGGGGGTTTGGCGGATCTCTAGGAATTTCGCGTAGTCTTCCTCATGTCCGGGATGAAGCATCACCACAGCCAATCCTTTCCTACCAGCACGACCAGCTCTCCCGCTCCTATGAATAAATACTTTGGGGTCAGACGGAGCGTCGATCTGAACGACCAAATCGACCTGTGGGATATCCAAACCACGCGCCGCCAAGTCCGTCGTCAACAGAACGGTAGGAGTGACGGAAGTCAGAAAGCGATTGAAGTTCTTCTCACGCACTTTGGCCGGGTGCTTGCCATGCAAGGGTAGCAGCGAAAATCCCTGAGGCAAAATTTCAGGAAGGGTATGCTGAAAGTAGTCCACAGCGGCGCAAGTAGACAAAAAGACAATGCTTTTCTGGGGTCGCACGGGCAGCCGCTCCAAGAGTTGCGAGAGGGCTGGCAGCTTCTGGCTGGCCGGAGTAACGAGATAGGACATCTGAAGACTTGCGGGAATCTTCCTGTCTTCAACGACTCCACCGTCCTTCATTTTGACCTTGACCTCGATCTTTACCGGATTGCGCAGTCCAACTCGGATAATCTCTCCAACGGCTTCGCTAACACTTGCGCTGAAGAGCCCCGTTCGCCGCTGCTTGGGAAGATACGAAAGGATTGTTCCCAAGTCTTGCTTGAAGCCGAGATCGAGCAGCCGGTCAGCCTCGTCGAGCACAAGCACTTCGAAAGACTGGTCGATGTGAACATGTTGTGAGGACAACAGCTCCACAAGACGTCCCGGAGAGGATATCAGAAGATTCGGGCTGTGTCGGACAAAGTAGCTGAGGTCTTGTGCGGGTGTTGTAGTTCCTCCGACCAGCAACTGAGGAACGATGACGGGCACCGTTGTACTTGGCCTCTTATCCTCGCCTTTTAGGTGCGGCAGTAGCTCGGCGGACGGCGCATGAAATTCGAGGAGGGAAAGGAGAACGGTATGGATCTGAGCAGCTAGCTCTCGTGTGGGCGAGATGACAATTGCGCCAATATGATGCTTCTTGGTGGGCTCTTCCAGGCGCAGTAATCTTTGAACGATGGGAATCAGAAACGCGAGTGTTTTCCCGCTACCAGTCACGGCCTATGGTACAGCGAATTGAGTTAGTATGAAAAGCACTTCGTCGATGGAAGACGAAGGATGCCAGAAAACTCACCTCAACCACGACATCCTTGTTCCCTAAAAACTGCGGCAGAGTCGCAGCTTGCACAGGCGTCATCTGCTTGAACCCCATGCTGGATACGGCATCGAGGATCCATTCTGCCAAGGGGGGGGTCAAGGCATCCCAAGCCCTAGGATCTCTCTTGACGGGAACCTTTCCAGGAGCCATGGTTTCTGGATTCTGCTGAAAATGATTCGCAGCACGGCAGCACCAACGCCTATCATCGATATGATAGATGGCTATCTAAGAAATTATTTCGAAGCCTTATCTTATCATCACGTGCAACAGCCCACTCATTCTTTCAAACTCTCAGCGCTCCACAATTAACTTTAAGCCAAATCCAGCCCGGCCACGGAGTCCGGAGTAGCACAAAGTACATGTCCATGTCTTGTGGAGTTCCTCACCCAACACTGGTACTTGAGCATCTTGTGGAGTACGGAGTACGTACAATGAATAATGGGCTACAAGTTCAGAGAGTCTGGAATGGTAAAAAGGCGCTGCTCTCCATCTTACTTTGGCTCGACTAACCACTAGCGGCAAGCAGTGCGTCTCGAATCTGCATGTAAAATTTCATTCAGGCGGGCGCTGCAGCTCCGAAGACCGCTTAGCCGGACACCGTCTCAGACACAGCAGAGACAAATCGGCACGTGAAAGTCCAAGAAAATCGCAGCCGCCCCAACAAAGGGACCCCCGATGACGTCCAAATGTCCGGGCCGCACAATTTCTATTGCGCGGTAGCACTAGAAATGATATGATCAGATTGGCGGGTCACATGCGCCCCCTTTGACAAGTGACAAGCAACCTTTGCTTAGCGTCCGAGGAAGACGCACACGACACTGCCTGAGTGACTTTGTGTGGCAGTAACTCTGGCGAGGCTGGCATGGCGGAAAAAAAAAAACTTCGCCATGATGGACGACGTAGCTTTCCGTGTATCAATGTGAACATCCCCTAGCGCCTCGCAAACGACGACACTAGACTCGGGTCATTCCGCCGGTAACGACAACCCGTACATCCCTGTATCATCTTTTTTTCCCTCTTTATTTATATTCTGTTGGGCGCATTATGTGGCAGAGGACCTGGCCTCTACCGCATTGCTGCTAAAATCACCGTTCATCCTGGAGGACCCAACTCGCCCCGTCAATCTGTCCCCTGTCAGCCCCTCGTCATCGCACAGCAGCAGCGGCCACCACCTGTTCGAACTCTTCAGCCCTTGCAGCAGCACCAACGGCGATAGCGGCAGCGGCAGCAGCAGTAGCAGCAGCAGCATCTCAGCGCCGCGCCTCTCGCGCCGGGACGCGCATCACCACTGGTCTCTCTGGCCCTCGGGCTTTGAATCGCTGCGCCGCCTCGTCGTGGGCGCTGTTTACTGCCCTGCGCTTCCACCAGCAACCTTCACAATGTCGCTTCGCCGCCAGTCGGGTGCCCGCCGCGTGCCGGATATGCCTCGCATCATCTCGCCGAGCCCGACGCCGTCAGAACGAGACGCGCAGGATTACGTGGGACCCATGACCCGGAGTCGAAGAAAGGCCCCGACGCAGCAGGCGGTGGAGGAGCTGAGCGACGAGGAGGAGGGCCTGGGCAATGGCTCCGGGCTCCGGAGATCCCGTACAAGAAGCCGCTCCCCCATCGACTCGCGCGGCGTCCCTCGCATGACCCCCAAGACGTCGTCGAAAACATCGCACAAGACAGAGCAGGACGGCATCATGGCGGCCACGACAACAGCGACAGCCACGGCCACGGCCACCAGACTGGCCACCACCAACGGCCACTTGGCTCCTCCGCAGCCTGCGACTCCGACGGGATGGAGCTGGCGCGACTTCAGCCGGAGTCCCAGCCCTCTCGGCCTCATCCCCATCCACAGGCACTGGCGGACGTTTGTCCACAAGCACGAGGTCCCCCGCAAGGCCCTCCACGTCTCCATCGGCTTCTTCGTCGTCTGGCTCTATAGCTCGGGAACCCAGACCAGCGCCGTGCCGCCGTATCTCATGAGCGCGCTGGTGCCCATCACCACGGTCGACTGGCTGCGACACCGATATGCATCCTTCAACCGCCTCTACGTCAAGGTGCTCGGCGCCCTTATGAGAGAGAGCGAATACTCGGGCTGGAACGGCGTCATCTTCTACCTTCTCGGCGCCTGGATCACCCTCTACTTCTTCCCCAAGGACGTCGGCGTCATCAGCGTCCTGCTTCTCAGCTGGTGTGACACCGCCGCCAGCACCTTTGGCCGCCTCTGGGGACGATACACCCCCAGGCTGCGCCGAGGCAAGTCTCTCGCCGGATCGCTGGCCGCCTTTGTCGTTGGCGTGGCCACCTCCTACCTCTGGTACGGGTGGCTTGTGCCGACTCTGGGACCCATGCCGGGCGACGAAAACTTCATGTTCACGGGCACTCTCTCGCTACCGCAGGCATTGACCGAGGCCATCGGTCTCCCCGACAACATGGCATCCATCTCTGGCTCCGTGGCCCTTGGCGTCATGAGCATCTGGTCCGGATTTGTCGCCTCCGCCAGCGAAGTGGCCGACCTCTTCGGGTGGGACGACAACTTGACGATACCGGTGCTCAGTGGAATCGGCATCTGGGGTTTCCTTAAACTGTTTGGTTAGCCATACACCGACATAGAAGGTTGCTTTTCTCTCTCTTTTGTTTTATTATATATACACACACATATCTATATGATACATCTTCTCCACTTGTAGGTTCGATATCACGACGCTTTTTTTGGGATTCTTGGTTCTCGATTTTCACTTACCGGCTGAGCCGGCCATACGATGGATCACCGATTTACATTGGTAGTCACCCAGGAGGGTGCCGGGTAGATAGCTACTATGTAGATAAAGTAGATAGACACCTAATTCAACATATTTTAGGAAACCTGGTGGATCAATTCCTTCGTCATAGCCTAACATTTACTCTAGCTATCAAACATGTTTTTTGCGTGACATTGCCTCGTCAATTCAGATTGGGTAACAGAAGGACATGGCCGCATACCACCGAAGGAGCTCTTATGAAAGACGGAGTGTGAGTGAGCAGCCCCCTCTGCGCATTATGCAGCCAGCCGACTTTTGCAACCAACAAAAAAAGCCCGGCTCGCATAGACGGCCGCCAGGAGGCACATACACATAACACGAGGGTTGATGTCGCGCAGATGGCACGGCAGATGCACTGATGCCCATTGATTGAGGAGGTAGCACATGCACGTTGCAAATAAAATAAAATAAAATAAAAAGTGTTACGCGGGATTTGCATTACACGGATTCGAGTCGAGGTATCCCTGTTTCTTTCTTTCTTTTATTCATGCTGTGTTTCCAGTGTGGGTGGTCTGTATTGCTCGTATGATGGGAAGACGAGCCCTATTTCTCTTCACGGACAGGACATGTTCATGGTCTAATTGTTCGTAGGTAGTTTGTTTACTTCTTGATGCCACCAATATTAACGTTTTTTTTTTGTGTGTGCCTTGATCTTAAAAAATCAATTTCTAAAAATTCATCCTGACTCTCAGTATGTTGTAAGAAAGGAGAGAGAGAGAGAAAGCCATCCATCTTCCTCTCCGCATCTCATCCCATCCCATCCTTCACAGCAGAAAAAAACGAGTCTGACATGAATCAAGGTGGGGGTGCTGCCACCTCAGCGTGCACAAACAGCGCCTCGACGAATTTAGCCTCCATCAAATCATGCCCAGATGGTGGCCTGCGATTCCTTCCATGTCAGGATAAGGCGCACAATTTTTTTGCAATTTTATTTTTCTCTCTACCAGATTGGCCGGGCTAGTCTTGTCAAGTGCTTGTCATTTTTTTGGCTTTGAATCCCTTGGAGCTTGATGAGTTGTTCTTGTGCGCCTCGGAGGAGGGGGTGCGCAGCCATTAACTCAATTGCAATGCAGGCATTGGCGATCTTCAATTCACTCCATGTCTCTTTATTCTTCATGTAATTTTTCCCTCTCTCCTCGAGATTATCTTGGTCATCACTTCGGGGCTCTTCTTTTCCTTCTCTTTCTCCCTTACACACTCCTTTTTTTTTTCAATTTCTTCCACCTTGATATCAACATGGCCTCGCTTGTCACTACCGTCCCGTTCTTGCGACAGCTAGCCCCTGGTCAATGTCACGATCCCCACTGCCATTGACAACACATACTTCTTCCCAAGCTTTCGGGAGAGGCTTCTGGATTCGAGGAGGGGGCGTGTGGGAGGGAGGGTAGGCCGTAGAACTGCAACTAATTTTCCCATTTCGGCTGGTTCTTGGATTTTTTTATAATGTCCTAGATGGCTTTTTTCTTCTTCTCGCATACCCATGTCTCGTTTTGCGATTGTATACACCGTCGTATACAGCCGACTATGCATTCAGTCACACATCTCAAGATTCTGCGCATATGCTCTTGATAATGGCCTCCAATGCCTTTGGAAGGAACAAATCCCCGTCTGTTTGATTGTATCAATGCTACGAGTTGGGCGCAATGATTATTTGCCGTTTGTCAGCACCCCTTCCAAGTCGGCCGATCAGCTGTATAAGCCCGTAGTTCAGCACAGAAAAACTTACACGCCATGTCCGCGGTTAACTTTTGTCATGCCATGATCTTTGCTAAAGCCACATTCATGCACAACAGAGCTATTAGCCCTGACTAGCGTGGCTTTGGAGACTACTAATTCCTGGCATCCATAACTTGAGGCAGCCAGCAAATCACCTTGAGGCGCAAAGCTGCCTGCCTCCGCGGTCGAGGTTAGCCATATGTAACCTCGGGCTTAACTGGTTTTCCCATGAAGGAACCCAAAGGGACTGATGGTGTAGCCGGCAAAGTTACTTGGTACTTGTCCACCCAAATCCAGTTTGCCAAAGGGTCCTCAAGCCATGAGGCGTTTCTTTCACATTATGCCTCGGTGGTATGAATCCCAGCTTGGGTCAATTGGTGGCACGCAAAACTGGCTTGTCTCACCCAGACACCATATTCCAGATTCTACTTGTGTGAGGCCCTCTCGTGGCCTGTGTAAAGAGCCGAAATGAATAATCACCCATTAAGCACATCGGACCTCCGATGGTTGAGCCCGGCTTCAGGTATCGATATCCGCCGGCATGTCCATACACGCACTTCTTCACGGCGGAAGTACATCTGACTGCATACGTCCGTCCATGTACAACATGTACACCTACTGCAGTGCAGCAGAGCGTGATTTCTGCTCTAAGCGGCGCTGCAGGGGAACGGACAGGGCTTGTCAGGCATGCTGCGTCAACCCGGAGGCGGGCGAATGATGATATCTCGGGTATCTTGGGTTGGCGGCCTTGGTTCTATTGGGCTCCTCGCAGCCGGCCCCCCATCCTGGCACCCACGAAGGTAGGCTTGCTTGCCTGATGCGCTGGAGCTGCAGCACGGCCCTACAGGCTCGCAGAACGCCCTGCACATACACCGAAAAGCAGTCAAGCAGACGAACTCATGGAAAATCCACTCGTCCCCACCGGGGATGCATGCATACGCCCAGGCGTCGACGCCGGGGGGATCTGGGGAACAAAACCCAGCGGTTGAGAGGACATCGCCTGTTGGCTGTGGAGATTCTGGCTGTTGGCTGACGTGTTCGACGGCTCTCCTCTCCTCGGGATGCTGGGCTGGCCCATCAGAGGTGCTCTGAGACAGCCAGGTTATGCCATGGCGGGGGAGGGGCGAGGCAGTCAAGACGGTCCTTTTCACCGAGTTCCAACGACGCTTTTTTCTTCCCAATTTTCAGCCAATTGGCGGCGGACGCGCCAGAGGGCCTGAGCGAATTAGGTTCAACTGGGCTCTCGACGGCCATTAACCTCCAATGGGAGAGACACCTGGTCTCGACAGGTTGGAGCCAGGCGGTGGGGTCCGAGCCTGAGTGCAACACAAGAAAACGAAGCGGTGCCGATTAACGCTGCCACTAGATATTTTGTGCCCGGGTGGCAGAGGTCAGCCGAACATGGCCAGTGTGAAAAAAGTTGTGTAAGTTGTGCTCACTTACCAGGCGTTGCGGTGTGCGGCTTAGTACATGCCTACCTATGCCACCGCATATGTCCGGAACATAATTGTAATACTAATAAAACGCACGGAAGCAATCAATTACGCTCCATACATGGCGCCTAGCACCGAGAGAGGCAAGGTAGACGCCGGCGTAATAGTACCTGTAAGCTGCATATCGTATTTACCAATGCCATGCCGGCAGAAGCAGAGGGTAGCGTTCGTCTGGACGCTGCATCAGCAGAGTCCGGAAGGTGGAATCTTTTTTGTGGCCGGCCTATCTTTTGTTTGTTTGTTTATTGTTTGTTCGCTGTGGTGTGTATTTGTTAGGTTCGGTTAGCAGGCATTTCCTATATCATTGGCACATCATTAATTAATACCTGTATTTATTAATTATATTATTATTTTTTAATGTACTGTATTTTAGACGAATCAAGAAGCATCTTTAGTCGTAATGCTCCGTCGACGTCCATTTACTGCAGTCACGCCCCCCTCCTGCCTTCCCTGTCGCTCCGGGTCCTGGATGAACTGTCCACGCATCAATCTTCACCCTTTCGGAACATGCTCTGGCGCAAATCTTGACAACGCATCACCACCACCTCACCTCGCTCCTAGCCGCGACAAAGAAGCGCAAAAAAGAAAGAGAAAAAAATTAGAGCGCGTTGGCCTTCTCGCTGCTGCACTCCTGCCTGACCCGCTGCCACGCCTAGCCTAGATCGTCGTCCTGCAGTCCCAGTCCGCCGCCTACTTTTTGCATCCGCCAGGGCCAGCAATGCACTGATGCTTGGATCCGATGGGTCCCTCCCTCGTGGCGTCGTGAAAGCAGCCAACCATGAGATTTTAGGTATGCGCAGGGGAAAAGAGAACAGGACGGAATCCAGCGCTGCTTTTGGCACACACCTTTCGCGTCGAACTAGCGTCGCCGCGCTTGTTTGACAAAGAAAAAAAAAGAGTTTTTCTCTCTCTGTTCCTGCTCCAGCTACTACGAATCAGCTAATGTAGCTCCAGAGCCGATTGAATCGACGGCCGTTCGTCATACTTGCTGGCCCGGACTTGGAACGAAACCAACGCCCCCCCTCCTCTCTTCGCTCGTTGCCTTCTTTTTCTTGTCTTGTCCGCCCCCGTTGGTCTTCACTAGTCCACGGCATGGCGTGTCCTCATTCTGCAGAATCCTGTCCGCCTCTCCACTGCCTTATCCTGGCCATGCCGAGTCTGGTACTTTGCCTCCCCCGTAGGCAAAGGCATACCTTGACGCCGTCCTCTGTGAAAGCCCGTGTGTTTGTGTCTGTCTCCATCCTTTTTATGGTGCTTCCCTGTTGTTGGACCCAATGCTTAGTGCAGCCACCCTTTTCCTCCTGCCTCGTCTCGCCTGGCTGGGACACTTATCCGGGTCTTGGCCATCTTATTTACTACTATCAGCGAGCATGCCCAGATCCGAGTCTCCGTCATGCCCCCCGTTCCACACCCATCCCTGTCTCTTGCTTAGCACCGCCTGTCCTCCAACTTGGATATGCTCTTTTTCCCACTTACACACCGCGTCCAATCTAGCAATGGGCGCTGGCTCCACTGATCGGGTTCTTTGCAACTTTGCCTCTTCCCGGCATATACGGGTAGGGTCAACCTCTGGTGTGTGTTTTTTCAAACCCAAAACAGTTCTCGGTCCAGTCCAGGCTGGTTCTCATTGCACCACCGCACCTCGCGTTTCCTTTACCTCATCCAACTCATGTTTAAATTCTATTCCCACCCTACCCCTTCCTTCACCTTGCCTCCCAATTCCTTGTTCTGGTTGGTTCAATGCTCAATGCCATCCTTGATAGTAAAAGCTCCGTTGACTCTACAGAGGATCCTGATCCACAACCACGCCTCCTCCCTTGCTAGTCACTTTCCTCGGCTCACACTATGCAAGTCTCCATGATTGTCTCGTCCATGCTGCTTTATGGTGATAGCGCCATCGCTTCATGTTCGTCTGCCTATTCACCACAGGCGGGGTCGAGGAAAGCCGGCCCCAGCGAATGAAGGCATGGTCTCTTATCCCTATGACTAGGTCAATGACGACCGGGGAGGGTCCTGAAAAAGTATAAAAGGGACCATTTTGATCGAGTTGAGATGGATTCTTCTTCTTCCTTTCGTATCACTTTCATCCAGCACAATTCAACTGTCTCTCCAACTTTACACTTTATTCTGTTGTTCAGAAACAAGGACAAACATCTTTCAACTACACTCGCATTAAGTCTTATACTTGTCTTCAAGTTGTCACAACTCTTAGGCACTCTCTCTACTCCATTACCCTCTCAGAATAAGCTCCAGCCCACTCAAGCCTCTCCAATTGGCCGTTATTCATCATGTCTGCTCCATTCCAAACTGCTGCCTACTCCATGCCCATGGCTGTTCCCTCCAAAGGCAACCAATACCCCACTTATAGTCAATATTCCATCTCCCCGCCAGAATGTGATGACACTATGAGCTCCGCCTCTGGTGTTCCCTCTGGTTATTCCGCCACCTCTGCTGGTTACATTGGTAGCTCTAGCGGCGACTACGAAAGCACCGGCTCCGCTAGCGGCGTCGACTTCCAAGAGTACATGCAAGAGCGCTTCTCTAACTCGTTCGACCCCATCCCTCTGGATCGGAGCATGGCAGTTCAAGCACAGACGTAAGTCGATACCCTTTTTATAGCCGAAACGCATCGTTCAGAGTCGAAAGATGTCTTTGATATCAAGACAGCTTTCTTGAAACTGCGGCTTTGGCAGAATTGGGCTAAATTATCCGTCTCTAAACTAGTTCCGGTAAACTCAACGCCAAGCACCGCGAACTCCTGGAGCTGCAAAAGCAGGCTCAGGCCCGCCTTGCCAGAACTCGGGAACGATTTTCCGAGGGAATGCGAGACGCGCGAGAGGTCCGCAACGATCTCGAGTGGACACAGAAGAAAGTCTCGTAAGTCTTCTCTCTCTTCACTTGAAAAGTTCAATTTCCCTACATCACGACGACAGAGCGGCGGAACTGGTGCGGAGCGAGCAGTGGTTTTCTGATACAAATATATGGAAGAATCATAACTAATATCGCAATCGTTTGACAGTTCTCTCAACGCAAAGGCTGCACGGAAGCACCCCAAGGAGCACGCGAAAGCTCGACAGCGTTTTCCCTCCCCTGAGTACAACTAAATCAGCCGGCATTGGAGAATATCGGTGTTTGCAGCCCTTTTTCTTGTTTGTTTTATCAATACTGGGTTTTCTGGCGTTCCACAAAAAGCAATTTCCATCTTTCTTTTGCACCAGCGGCTATATTTACGACCAAAAGTTTCATCTTTTCAGCCACATTTGCATCATCTGGGCAGATTTTTAAAACAGGGGGAGCGTCCATTCACTAGCATGAACTGACGTTAAATTTGGCGCGACCCGCGCGGCAATCTTGCAGGGTCAAATGCCAGATCTCTCGCTGCTTTACCAGCCCTACGACCGGGCGGTTCTACCCGCCACAAGCCCCGTTTTGGCGCTGTGACGGTGTGGGGGTGAGAAATGAGAAACTTACGACAAATAATGACTTATGATTGGATAATTTATGACAATCGGGGAGCATGGCCGAAATGTACACTCCTCTTCGAAAGCTGCAGGAAGACCGGGGACCAAAACGGCGATCTCGTGCGAACCACGAGGGTTGCAGGGTCTTGAGGGTCTTCCCAGGCCCCCTTCTCCACCGGGCCTCCTCGGGGGCGTGTGATGACTTGGAGCGAGCGAGCGAGTAGGAGGCAGAGAGATGTGATATATATGAAGGCGCCTTTCCTATTGGGGATGAAATATTGCTGCATTGGGTATCGGCGGGAACTGAAGGCAAGGAAGTATTACTCTATTTGGCGTCATTGGCGTTTCTTTGGACACCCTGGAGTCTATCGCAAGATCATGAGAATGTTTGTAAGCTTCTGTAGCAATAAAATATCCTTTTCCGGTCTTAGACATGATGAATGGCTCGCCGGGCCGGTTTCCAAGGTGTGATGTCCCATTCCCCGTATATGTCGCGTTGCACCTGTAGCTGTGGAGGCCACTTGTGTGTGTGGACAGTGAAGCCCATCACAGACCCAAGTCGGAAGGTTTATCGTCGTCCCACCTCTGAGTTTTGAATTGGCCTAGCAGTTGAAAGCTCTTCCAACTCTAGTTGAAGCCATCACGTGACTATATATTCAGCAGAATAATTCAGTATCAGGTCAACCGATAAACCCAATTGGAATGCAAAGCCCAGAGCACCCCAGTACACATGATGTGACGCAACGTTTGCTGAATTGATGGCATACTATTAACCTTGCTCCAAAATTGATTTGATCGGAAAAAAAGTGATAACCGCCAGACCAATTGGATGGTCGATTTTATGTCGAAGCACTTGCTTGATGGCCCCGGGAGATCCATGTGCCCAAGGATGGCAAGCTTTTCGATTCCTCCAGTCGTCTCCACGGATTCTCATTCGACGAGGGATCGTAATATCCTTCGTACCAGACGGTGCGTTGTGAGCCGTCCTGGTTCCCCTGGCTAGCATGATGGCCACCGGATGACCCTATGAACCCGACTCCCGGGACCGGGCGTTCTGGTAACCCGTGAGGGCGCACTAACGCCGGGGCTGACGAGGATTCGCTTGGCTCTTCAGGGATTCCGGCCGAGTCTGGCGCAATCCTATCATTGTCGCCGCCGTCCTCATCGTCATCCAGGTCAATCTCATCAGCGTTGGCCGTGGCCTGATCAGGCTTTCTGCTGGGAACGCCAAGGGGCGCGGAATTTGATCCGGTGGCGGCAGCCCTGGCAGCGCGCTGAGCCGTCATGGAGTCGGAGTCGACGATGGCGTCGGCGTGGGGGTTATACTTGCGCTTCTGAGGCCGGTTTTGAGCGCCAAAGGAAGAGAAGCCCATGGCTTGGGCCATGGCTTCGTCGTCGAGCGGCGTGTCCATTGGAGGGGGGAGGGGGGGGCCTTTGAGCCAGGCCTGCTTTATGAGTAGGAGGATGAGAATTGGCGCTGCTGATTTTGGCAGTGGCAGGGCGGTATTCGTGAGATGATGCCGCTTGTTCGTAAAGTGATTTTTTTTTTTTTATGTGACGATGAGTGAAAAGCTCGTGATGGGTTCTCGCTGCAGTCTTAGGTCACGCGTCGCGGATGGTTTTTAGCCTCCAATAGAGGCTGGCTGCAAAGCGGGGCTGTGCATGTAGACGCAGAGCAATTGTGGAAGGTGTTGGCTACCCTGGAGTGCAATTGTGAAGGGAAAGCGCAGCTTTGATAGTGACGTGCCAGTGTAGCATTAGGTATTTACGATATGTGTTGTCTGTTCATGTTCTATAAATACATTTGACTTATTAAGGTGTCGCTAAAAATACTATGTGAATGAGGATGGCTCGGTGTATTATAGTCGAGATGCTGGAACCCGAGATTCACATGTTGAAACAAACCACCAATCAATCCCCCAAGCTTCTTTGTTTCATGATAAGTGGTAAATCCATCTAACCAACTGCATCATCCTTTCCAAGCATGCCCCCCAATTGAATCTCCACAACTCACCATAGTCTTATTACACCTCTGCTTCCACAATCCATCAGAATCAATGGCAGAACCAAGTTCTATTATACAACTCAAGCTCCCATCAAAATACTCATCTCCCACATCTGAAAATGCCACACCAGCCCAAGCCCCTACCGTCGAGTGGCTCACTAGAACATGGTCCGTCACGCACTCAACGCTCTCAATGTGGCGCTCGGCGCGTAACGTTCGCATAACCTACAAGAATCTCCCCCCAAAGGACGACGGTCGCGTGCGCGTCGACGATCTCGTCGAGTATGAGCCCAACAACAAGACAGGCGTCCTCAAGTCTGTTGCGGGCGTAGATACTGAAAGTCCCGACGGCGGCTGGGACTGGCGCGGCAAGGGGTGGCTCTTCTTTGTTGGGAGTCACTGGGAGATTCTCGGTTCCGGGGAAGAGAAGACTACGGATGGCGAAACGGAGAGGTGGGTTGTGACGTGGTTTGCACCAACGTTGTTTACGAAGGAAGGGTTGGATATTTATAGCGATCGGAAGGAGGGATTGAGTGAGGCAACATATAATAAGATTGATGAGGCCTTTAAAAAGTTGGATGCAAAGGCATTGGTGGACATGGTTGCGCAGGATATGAAGCCAGTTGAGATCAGGCTTCCATGGGCGGAGTAATCTTGGGCATGAGAGCATCTAATGGAGGTCTGATTTATGGATTCATTTTAGCTGAAGGGTGTTTGTATAATCGTCATAATTCATTAATTAATAATATACATAGTCCCGTCAATGTGTTCTTCATTTCTCATTTCTCATCACGCCTGTGCCGATGCAATCGCCGATCCGGTGAGCGCGAGCGCGAGCCGCCATGCGTCCTTCGACGCTCCTCCTCTTTATGCCGTCTTCTTTCTCGATGATCATCGCGACGCTCACTCCGATCCGTGTTTCGTTCTTTTGATCGCCTCCTTCTTGAATCGTGTTTCCTAGAGTCTGAATGGCCTCTTCCTTCTCGCTCCTCTCTTTCCCTATATCGGTCCCTGTGCCTGTCGCGATGTCTTTCTTTACGTAGCTGTCTGAGTTCCTCATCTCTCTCTTCTTGTATTTTCATGCGCTCCTTTTTCAGTTCTCTAATTTGAGAAGCACCTTTCTTCATCATAGCAAGCGGGTCATTAGAACTGATTCGCTGGGCGTCGCGACTCTTGCGGTTGGGATCATTATTCCCCCAGACATCTTTTGAAGAGGCATCTGGGGCGCCTCCTTCGCGTTGTGAATACCAGGGTCTGCTGATACCATCCTTGCCAGCCGCATTGGAAAATCGCATCGTATATTGGTCTTCGTATTCCTTTTCCTTCTTCTTCTTTTCTGCCTCTGCCTCCTCGTTCTTCTCTGCATGTGCTCTCGCTCGCTCGTCGCCGAAAAGGTCAATGTGTCCCGCATGATCGATAATCGGAGCCGAGCTCGTTGGTTTACGACCAGATTCTATGACTGCGTATGTTGCATCGTTTCTCTCTTTTGCTAAGCGTAGCTCAAACTCGGTATCGTCCTCCCCCGGTCTCTTCCTCCTCCTGCGACCGTGACCGGGGAACTGTGACCGTACATCACTGGGAGCGTCGCGAGTTCTCTCTGATTCGACGTCTCGCTCATCTTCTATAGGTGGTGGCGCCTCGCCGCGTAGAATAGCTAATCGCCGCTGAGCATCAACTTCTTGCATGCGCCGTTCCTCCTCTTCTTCGGCAGCCTTGGCGGCCGCCTCGTCTCTTCGAACGCGCGCGATGTTGTCGGCATTGTAGACATTCCACGACTTTTTCCCGAGCAAATGCCTGAAATTTCATCCATGTTAACAAGAACCAATATATTTGGGCTATGCGCAGGCAACGTACAGCGGCATGTTGGGCCTCGTAAACGGTTCGTGTCGATTGATGGACCGTTTCTATGTAACTGCAGCTTTACTTATCTGCTTCCTACTGACTCTCGATAAGGCCTGCGAGAAGCAGGAACGTGGGGCTCATGGAGGCGATGACACTACCACTAAACCTGATCGGGCAATATGGCGTCCCACTATGACTGCCTTCGCCCACTGAAGCTCCAGCATGTCTTCTTCGCCGTTACGTATTGCCTGGTACTTGTTTCAACATTCATCTCTCTTTTCCTCTTCTCTTCTTTTCTTTCCATACTCGCTATTGTATGGCCTTTGACGACACAGTTTGGTTTCTTTTTCTCTCTCTGATTAAAGACTAGAGCCACAGATACACAGTCGCTTTTATCGAACCTCTTTTCTAATAGACGGCATTCCTTTCGACAATGTCTAGAGCCCCTCCAGGTGGTAATCCCGGCCGGTCAATGTTCGGCGGCATGGGGTTGCCTGGAGGCAATCCTCGAGTGCCCCCTAGCCAAGGTCAGAGACCACCTCCCGGCGGCGACAGATCCTACCAGCCCTACGGAGGCGGGCCTCAAGCAGGATACGGGGCCCCTCAAGGCTATGGCGATCCCCGCGGCGGACCCGGGTCACCGGGCATGCAGCGATACGGCGAGAAGTCGTCCGGAGGCGGGCGAGTAGTATCATTGCAAGTTGAAAAGGTTTCAGACAAGACTTTACAATCAAGACTGATCTACGGAAACACGTAAGTGTTCCTATGTGCGAACTATCCTTAGTGGTAGACATGCCTCTAATATTGCTGGATCAGGTGTGCTGTTTCCGCCGAAGACTTCCCTCCCCGACCCGACGGTACAGATTATTATGTTCTACTCCGCGCTGGACAGCCTCCTGGCGAGTTCGTCGTCACTGCGACGCCTATCCCTGGATTTCCTCGAGGATGCATCAGCTTATCTGACCCCCAGCGTACATGGTGTGGTGTTGCTATGAGGGACACCTTCACCGGCGAGGTTTTCGACCCTTTTGCGTCTGGCGGTAAGGCATACTTGGGTTCCTTAGATTTAGAGATTGGTTTCGCTTCGCCGACGAAGAAGACCGAGGCTCCATACGATGAAGATGAGCTGTCCAAGATCTTTATCAATAATTTCCAGAATCAGATCCTTGCTCCTGGACAGAGAATCCTTATGGATGTTCGGAATATCCCACTTATGATCGTCGTCAAAACCGTTGGCTTGGTGGATCTGTCCATGGCAGATGATGCCGGCAAGCAAATCCATAGGGAATCCCACGCTAGGGGTATCCTCACCAACCAGACCCGCGTTCTATTCCACCGTGATGGCAAGGGAGAATTCAATCTCAAACCCTCAGCCACGAAGCCAAACTCCAATGCAATCCTGGCTCCGGATTTCAAATTCGAGGACATGGGAATTGGTGGACTGGGAGATGAGTTTTCAACAATTTTCCGTCGTGCGTTCGCATCCCGCGTGTTCCCTCCTGGCTTGGTTGCGAAGATGGGCATACCACACGTCAAGGGAATGCTCCTCTATGGTCCTCCCGGAACGGGTAAGACATTGATAGCAAGACAGATTGGTCAAATGCTCAATGCAAGACCGCCAAAGGTTATCAACGGTCCTGAGGTATTGAATAAATATGTTGGCCAATCTGAAGAAAATATCCGTAAGCTCTTTGCGGATGCCGAAAAGGAGTACAAAGAAAAGGGAGACGAGAGCAGCCTTCACATTATCATCTTTGATGAGTTAGACGCTGTCTGCAAGCAGCGTGGCTCTGGAGCTGGCGGCGGCACAGGCGTTGGCGACAGTGTTGTGAACCAGCTTCTGTCCAAGCTGGATGGTGTCGATCAACTCAACAACATTCTCTTGATTGGAATGACAAACCGAAAGGACATGATTGATGATGCCCTTTTGCGACCTGGCCGTCTGGAGGTTCATCTTGAAATCTCTCTTCCGGATGAAGAAGGACGACTGGAAATCCTAAAGATTCATACATCAAAGATGAGCACTAATGGCATCTTGGATCCGAACGTCAACCTTGAGGAGCTGGCGGGCCTCACCAAGAACTTTTCAGGTGCTGAAATCAACGGTCTTGTCAAAGCAGCGGCCTCATTTGCCTTTTCTCGCCATACAGAAGTGGGACAGCTTGCTGCGGTTAAGCAAGACGTTGTGAACATGAGAGTTAACCGTGATGACTTTATGAACGCCTTGACCGAAGTGCGCCCTGCCTATGGAGTGTCTGAGGCTGAACTGGAGGACGCTGTTAGACTGGGCATAATTCCTTATGGCCCCCACATTGATCCTACTATCCAGGAGATGATGCGTGTCGTTGGCATGATCAAAGAGGATCCCAACAAATTCAACACATCCGTGCTGTTCCATGGCCCAAGATCTTCTGGAAAGACGGCCCTGGCAGCACATATTGCCATGCAATCTGGATTCCCCTTTGTCAAGCTGGTAACACCGGCTGACCTTGTGGGCTACCGAGACGAATTTGCCAAGAAGGACTACGTTCACAAAGCCTTTGCGGACGCCTATAAATCACCGGCTAGCGTCCTGATCCTCGACGACTTTGAGCGATTAATTGGCTGGAACCCGATTGGACCTCGATTCTCCAATGTCATGCTCGAAGCTCTGACCACGCTTATTGTGTCAAAGCCTCCCAAGGTAAGAACGAGCTGCATCAACCTATACCCGAAGAATTTGCTTTGCTAATAGCCATTAACAGGGACACCGTCTCCTTATCTTTGTCACGACTTCAAAAGCTTCGGTGCTGAAGATGCTTGAGATTGACCAGGACTTTGCTAAAAAGGTAGCTGTGCCCGCAGTTTCAAACCTGCGGGAACTTTCCGTTGTCCTTCACGAGTCCAGGGTTCTGAATTCAGCGGATGTCAACCAAACAATCAATGCGATTCAGGATCGAACAGGGTCGGAGTCGGTGGCTGTGGGAGTCAAGACGGTTTTGGATTGCGTCTTTGAGGCTAGAGCTGGTGGTCCCAGCAGCAACGTGGTGGAAACGCTGTCGGATCTTCTAGTTGAGAAGATACAGGAGATGCGACTTTAAGCGCCTCTGCATATAATATTATACATATAACAAGAAGAGGAAAGTATTTAGGGTGCTGTGCTGGCTTGGTCATTTAGGACTACACATTTGGATCGTGCGTCGGGTAATGAAACATGAATAGAAGAGAGATTTAAACAAGTATAACCATTATCTTTGGCTCATGTCACTTTCTCCCCACGGTTGCCAATTGTTGAAGCTTGTGTGTATGAATTGTGATGAACAGCCTTGACGAGTGGGGCAGTTGATCCCATGCAAAATTGTGGTGCATTTTCGATTTTCTGTTGGTCGCTTGCCTTTGACCTGCCGTATCGAATGCGTTTGGATTGGTCAGCTTTTAATATAGTTAATGTCCAATAAGAACTCTCTGAGTTGGTTTATTTATATCATTTATTTATTGTTGTTTCTCCATGCATACTCCTCCTTTTTGCGCGGCATCATTCACGGGGTCTTTTCTATAGCATCGGCGTTGGACCGGCTGATTTTTTTACTGTTCACTATGCTGGTATCTTGTTTAAAGTGTTCCCGAGGTATATTTATGTCGGCTACATCCCTGGCACTTTCCAAAGATGAATATCTGGACAATCTTCATTCTCAATCTGGTTGCGGCGGCTATCCTCATACCCCTCATTTTACTCTTTTCTGCTATTCCCAAGGTCCGGCGCAGGTCGAATAACCCTCGACCAGATGGCCTTCAAGTTATTTCGAATCCACCAGGAGCCAAGTTTGAGTACGCAAGATTGACGATCGCCATTGATTGGCCCCGCTGACTGCTGTTCGACCTAGAATCGTTGCTGTCCATGGCCTGGGCGCTCATCCGGAATATACATGGGTGAGCGATCGCCTCAAGAACGGGCCAAAGGTTCACTTGCTCCGTGATCTACTCAAAGGAGACTATGCAGAAGCCAGGGTTTTGAGCTTTGCTCATAATTGCGATTGGTTGATTGATGCTCCGGTCAAGACTATACAGCAAATTGGCAACCAATTGCTCGATGCTTTGACGCTGCATCGATCGGAATATCCAGTAGGAACTTGAAATGTTTGATGATTAAGATAGTTTGTCTAACCTAATATGCAAGCGTATCCCAATCATATTTCTTGGGCACAGCTTCGGTGGTCTTATCATAAAACAGGTATACTGCAACTTCACGTCTCCTATTTCCCGGTAACAGCATATAATCTAACACCACTAAAAAGGCCTTGTGCGTATCTGAGGATCGTGCTCAGGAACTTGTGGACAGTACTTGCGCTATCATTTTTCTCGGCACTCCACATGATGGATCCTCGACATCTTACGCCGGCTATATTTCAGCGTCTCTGACAGGGTTTCTTGGTTCTAATGCTGATCTGCTTCGTGCCCTAGCAAGTCATCAAAATGGGCTTTCTGACTTGGAAGATCGCTTTATCGGCTGTATGAAGCGGAAGGAGGATCGACGACAGAGGACAGAGATTGTTTCATTCTACGAAACAAAGCCTACATATATACTCGGATGGATTTCTCTTGGTATTGTGAGTCATGGTCTGAAACTGCTATCAGACAGATGCATTGTCTAAGCCTACTAGGTCGTCTCTCGAGATTCGGCGCGTGGAGGCCACGCCGCCACAGCAATTCCTATTGATACAGATCATTCGGGGCTAAACAAGTGCAGCGGAAAAGATACCCAGTTATATCGAGAACTCTGTCGGCAGCTGGACAGACTTCGACCGTATGTTAATCTTTGTCACCTATTGCAGCTGCTCTCCAGCTAAGGAAACAAGAACCACTACACCATCCTTGAACGGCAATCAACAATTTGTCATGGAAAAATTGCACATTGTCAATGGTGCCGCATTTGATAGCTACGATAATGAGCATAGCCCGAAATGTCTTGCTGCTACGCGCTCCGAGCTCCTTGAAGAAATTGACCGGTGGGCAGATAATCCCACTCAACAACATATATACTGGCTTCAGGGCAAGGCCGGGACTGGTAAATCTACTATCGCTCGCACGGTAGCTACGAGGCTAGCAAATACGAACCATCTAGCCGCAAGCTTCTTCTTCAAGAGAGGCGAGGGCGATCGCGGAAACGCCAGATATTTCTTTACGACAATTACTGCTCAGCTTGTTCAAAAACTGCCCGAGATAGCCAGACACCTGCGGGGTGTCATAGAGGCAGAGCCAGACATTGTCAGAAAGTCACTTGCAGAACAATTCCAAAAGCTCGTCCTCCAGCCAATCGAAGTTGCCCAATCAAACCTTTCTATTGCCATGACGATTGTGATTGACGCTCTCGATGAGTGCGAAGGAGATAGGGATATTAAGGGCATAATTTACCAACTGTCCCAGATGAATCGTTCTGGCATGGCACCACTAAAAGTCTTCGTGACTAGCAGATTTGAGCCTCCGATTCAACTTGGATTTCGAGATATTGACGGAAAGTATATAGAATTTCCCCTTCATAAGATTCCCAAAGTGCAAATCGAAAGAGACATTAGGATATTTTTACAATATCGACTGAAAGAAATCCAGCAGCAGTTTGGGTTGGTATCAGATTGGCCATCTCAAGACCAGTTCGATCAACTCCTAGAAAAAGCAATTCCGTTATTCATCTTTGCGGCAACTGCATGTCGTTTCATCGAGGACGACCTTCAAGGTGGCGGCGGACCTGAATCCAGGCTTAAAGAGATTCTTAAAGATGATGCTCAAGGCGACCTCGCATCAACATACATTCCCACACTGAGCCGGATGCTTTCTGGCCTAGATGCCTCACGACGGAAGAAAGTGATGAAGGAATTCACCGAAATTGTTGGCTCAATTCTGGCCCTCGCAACCCCTCTTTCGGCAAGATCTCTTGCGAACCTTGTTGGGTTGGAGCTGTCATATGTTGAAAACAGGCTGCGGCTGCTCCATTCAGTCCTGGATATTCCAACGAATATTACCACTCCCGTGAGGCTGTTTCACGAATCTTTCCGCGATTTCCTCACACAGCCTGATCAAAAAGACTTACACTGCTTCTGGATTGATAAGGTGATTGTTCACGAAAAACTTGCATCGAGATGTCTTGAGCTGCTGTCAGGTGGTGTACTCAAAGAAGACATGTGTGAATTGAAGGATCCAGGCATGGCTCGAGATCAGATTAGTCGAATCACTATTGAAAGCTACCTGTCTCCTGAGGTGCAATATGCATGCTTGTATTGGGTGCATCACCTAAAAGGAAGCTTGGGTACGATCAAAGACGACGACCAAACACACACTTTTCTTCGACGCCACTTTCTTCACTGGTTTGAGGCTTTGAGCCTCCTTGACATGGTAGCAGAAGGCATCAGGATGATACAGGATCTTCGGAATATGACAAGCGTAGGTCGTCTCCATCTTGTTTAGACGTTTGTTAACACACGATAGCCTACCGGCAGCTTTGAGGTCGGGGCATTTCTCGACGACGCAGAACGTTTCACGCTTTATTTCCGTCAAATGATGGACCAAGCGCCGTTGCAAATCTACTCGTCGGGGCTTATTTTCTCCCCCTTGAATAGTGTGATTCGAAAAAGTTTTCTGACGCGTGTTCCTCATGCAATAGTCAAAGCCTCGTCGCCTGGTCTGGATTGGAATTCATGTCGACAAGTATTGAAATTTTACCGTGATGTATTCTGTGTGAACTTCTCTACAGATGGACAACAGATCTTATCAAGCTCGAGCGACGGAATGATTCGGATTTGGGATGTTGGCACTGGAACATGCATTCAGACAATTAAGACATTGGAGCCTGCCATATACGCCGCCATATTCACGGCAGATGGCCGACAGATCATATCAGGTGGAACCAATAACACCATTTGTATCTGGGACACCAATACAGGGGCCTGTTTGCGGACTCTCGAAGGCCACGAGGATCGCATCATATTCATTGGTTTGTCGGCTGATGGCCAACGGATTGCATCAGGTTCGAAAAACAAGAGCGTCAAGCTTTGGGACACCAATACTGGTGCTTGCTTACAAATTCTCCCTGATCATGAATCATACATAAGATCAATCAAATTTTTCAATGATGGTGAGCGACTTGCAACAGCTGATCGGGATGGTAATGTCAACATTTGGGATGTAAACACGGGAGCCCGCTTGCAGAGTTTCCGGCGCAGTAGCACGGAGGAGCAAGAAGCCGTGATGGTGACTGCGTGCGGGCTTTCACCGGATTCTCAAAGAGTAGCATTCGGTTTCGGTAGCGGAAACATCGAAATCAGAGACATCAATACAGGCAGCCTCGTAGAGGCATTTCGAGGTAATAAACGCGGTACTGTCGAGAAGCTTGTATTTTCAGAGGATGGGCGCCAGTTGATATCGACCGGGGGCTCTGGCGATGCAGGCGGCATCAAGGTCTGGGATACTACAACATGGAGCCGAACCAAAACGCTCTTTGGCTATCCGAAATCAGTCTTATCAGTTGCCTGCTCACAAGATGGCCAGTGGGTGGTATCGCGTTCAGAAGACAACACTATCAGGATCTGGAACACGACTGCGAATGCAACCGATAGCACGGCAGAACGTCCAACCAGCGGTGTACGATTTTCGCCGGATGGAAAATGGGCCATATCACGTTCAGAGGGGGAGAAGAGGCACATTTGGCATGTTGATACTGGGGCATGCGTACAGACGCTATACACCCACCGTAACGACAACAGCGTTTCGAATGTTGTTTTCTCCCGGGATGGCGTATGGATCGCATTACCTGCCGGCATAGGATTGATTCATATTTGGCGTATCGACGAATTCATTCAGACGGGAGAATTCAATATGCACGAGCATGATATCAAGTCCATCGAATTTTCCGCCGACAGCAAGCGGGCAGCCTCGATGTCGGAGAAAGGGGTCAAGGTATGGGATGTAAGTGACGGGAGCTGCATCTGCACGGTGCAAGAAGGCCACTTCCCTTCATGGACAATACTGGCAATCTCGGCAGATGGCCAGCATATTGCCTCGATGTATTACGATTCCAGGTTTATTGAGACTTCCAAGTTTATTGAGATTTGGAACGTTGGCACAGCTACCCTCACACAAAAGATCAAGCCTGACGAGGATATCTGGTCACTCGCATTCTCGGCAAGCGGTCGATGGCTTGCAGCTAATACATATGAAGACAATACAAAAGTTCATGTGTGGGATATTAGCACAGGAGCGTGCATAAAGACGTTTCAATTTGACGAGCGGCTTTGGGGGTTGGCGTTTGATCAGGCGACAGACTCTCGACTTATTACTGAGAAAGGGGTACTGGATCTACAACTGTCGTCTGATGAGACTGAGTCGGTCGATATTACCGCTTCCTGCATTTTACCGGGAAACGACCACTTTACACGCATTTTACAGATAACAGACGATAAAGCATGGGTTCTAAGGAATGGCCAAAAGCTGTTCTGGCTGCCCCTGGATTATAATGCGCTCATTTCAGATACAGTAGGGAAGAAACTGATGCTTAGTGGTAATACTGGCCAAATATTCTTTGTAGAGTTTTCGTGAGTTGGGTAAAATTGAAGGAAATGAGGATTCAGACTACAAGCAGACGCGGACGCGGACGCACCACAAAACTGGGCTTCCAAGTTGGCATCTAATTTCGTCCGTGATTGTTGCGGGATCGCTCAGTTTAGTCACTATGAAGCAAGTCCTAGGACATAGTTGCACACAAGCAGCCGTTTAGCAGTGTAATCTGTCATTCTTCTTTCACAGTGCCATGCTCCCGAAAAAAAGGGAAAAAAAAATGTACCTGTCACTCTTGATAAGGAGGCGAGAGCACGGAGGGACAGGGTGCTGAAACAACTTGTCTACCCCATCTTGTGTATGCATAATTTGATCGGTGCTATGGAGCGGCACACAGCAGCCCGTATGTACATACAAGTAAGTATACATACAGGTATACATACAGGTATACATACAAAGAGCAACGGAAGGCTCAAGCCGAAAGTCTGGAAGCGTGTGCGCGGTCATGGGGAGGGTTTAGCTGGGGCAGGCTGGGATCGTTTGAGGACCCGTGCAACCGGTAACGGGGACATTGCGCCCAAGGTTTGCCGATATGAGGGTGGGCACGGAATCTGATTACCGTGAGATGGGCTCCGCCTAGCAGCAGCTTTTAGTGCCGTGGCTTTTGCGAGGCAGAGAGATGTGTGGCGTGAGAGTGGGACAAGTTGTTTTTTTTTTTTTTTTCAGCTTTGCGGGATGAATGAAAGGCTGTGAGGTTGTTGTATATTGGTAGTAGATGGCAGTATACAAGCGGGTATGCAGTGCGAGCGCCCTTGTTTCCCCCTGGTACGGGGCACGCCGTACACATGAGAGAATGCGATGATGGTGGTGAGACATATGACGATAGAGTAGCAATACTACCAGAATACGGAGAGCCGGGCAAGGATTTGCTCATTGTTTTGCGGCCTTTGTGGTAAATTAGACCCCGAATGTCTGGGTCGGGCAACAACATGAAGTTGGGGTCACGGGGGGGGAAAGAAGTCGCCGGGCTGGTGTTGGTTTTTTTTTTGTTGGTATTGTGTGGTATTTTTTGACACATCACAAACTTTGGGCTCCTTAGGAGGGGGGGAGGAACCATAATAATATACTTGTAGTAGTAGTTATAGCTGTCGCGTATGGAGTAGTGTAACATCGCTTGCTCTGCCGGAAAAGAAGCTTCTCTGCCGATGCGTGTGTAGAGTCTTTTGTTAGCTCTTACTGGAGATTACATCTGCAGCGGTAGTGTCAATGCTTCTTTTGGTGAGGTGTCGAGCCGTGCCGTTTAAGCACGTATCAGTTTTAGTCCTAAAGGCAAAAGAGAGAAAGAAAAAAAACGTCTCGAGAGAAAAAAAATGAGGGCCCATGGATCAGGTTTCCCCCCCTGGCCGCGACCAAGCGAATTTCCCATCGTTTCGGATTCCGCATGGCTGCCTTGCTAGAAACCAGAACCCAGGCGTCCGGATTCTCGGTGCCAGGGGGGGGGGGCTCACGGGTTATTTCCTCTTTGAGAAGAAGAAAGAGGAAGCAAAAAAGCAAAAAAGCGCCTCATTATTTCGCTTGATACGAGCTGGTGATCGGCTCTCGGGAGTGCCGCCAAGGTTTTCAGTGACTGCAACATGGAAATGTTCAAAGAGCCAAGGATGTTGTTGGTATTTTTTCTTTATTGGCTGGCCTGGTTCCAGTTGTTGGTGATTGAGATGAGCGGTGGGGCCAGCAAGGCGCCGGGCGGGTCCGGAACGGTGGCCGGGGACCCACCGGGGCTGCTGGGGGGAGGGAATTACAGAAGGGATTGATGGAGGATTACAGAGGAATGATGTGCTGTAGGTGCTGTAATGATGCTACAAGACTATCTGTGTTAGTACTAATATGTAATGCTGCTAGGGCTAGTGCTGCTACCTTGACAGCAGAGACCGATGAAGCTAGTCCTGAGGAAATGAGATGGACAGCCAAGTGCCGTACAAGTATTACAGAGCAGCAGCCCTAATGAGCCTCATCTCGCGGGGGAACCCGGATGCGCACAGGCGTCTCCATTTCACGATGCCTTTTTCTTCTTCTTCTTCGTTGACTCGTGCCGTCGCATAAAGGCGGGGTAGCTACTAATTTATCCTCTCTCTACAGAGTGCAAGTTTGGGAATGCGTTGCACAAAAGCTTGCTCCAAATGTTGATGCTACTCTTCGTAGTGTAAAGTATAAACCACCACGACTGATAGTTATAGGGTACGAAACAGAGAGTTTGCCTAGGTGCATTATCCGCTTCTTACTCCGTACAGGTATTCAGGCCAAATCGCTGAATAATCTTGCCACCTTCCCCCCCCCCCTCTTTTCTCTGTCCAGCTTGTCCTGTCTGTCTGGTGAAACTTTGTCAGCACCTCTGCAGTCAGAATGATGAAGTTGATTCTATTCAGCAACAGCAACGGCTGCCTGCCCGCTCAGATTTTGACCGCATTGGGCACTTCGTATGCTGGCCACTATTGCTTCCAACTACGGAGCTCACAAGCTGGAAATATTGTGAGTAGCGCTACGCCATCCGCCTCTAAAGCCTTGCTAGCAGGTTGTCCGTCGCGCGCCTGATAGGCCGCGGAAGACGGACCGCGGATGGTGACTCTAGCAGCAGTACCAAATACCAGGGCGAGCCAACTACAGGCACTACTACCTTAGGTACTACTAGCTGGGAGGTACATTCAGCCTCTCAAGGAACGCGCAGGGCAAAGGTAAAGCGTATGTCGGCGCTAGCGGTTGCGGATGGTGGCCCTGGTGCTGCCACTTTTTTTACGCTTGCAAGGCGATAGGTTTTCCGGCGCTCTGGGTCATTGTTTTGGGGGCCTATTTGATGCGGAATATTAATAGTGTTGGGCGCTAAGAGTTATAAAGAGGCTCAGCCTGGTAGTAGTGCGGTGCCACTGGAATTGAGCTGAGGTGGGAAGGCTCGGGTATCCATTGGGTTTTTTCGCTGTTATGTGCTTACCAACATCCGCATCTTGGGTATCCTTCTTCATTGATAGCCCATTAAATGTAGCAGTACATGCCTTATTCTGTAAGGCTTTTGGTACTGGATGCATACCTATGTAAGTATGACGCCCATCATAAATGCCAGGGCAGATCCAATTGGTCACTGGCAGCTTCACATGCCAATCACAGCGCCGAGCTTGTGCGCATCAATACCGCAAGCAGTGCGGAGAGGGGAAGAGGCTCTCATCCGCTGCCCGTGTCGGAAACGGCCCTGGCAGCGCCGATCTTGACGACGCGAAACCGCTTGGTTGACGTGCATTGACGTCTGGAGTTGCAGTGCAGTGTGTGTGTATTACGGATAAAGTAACGACCCTGGTAAGACTGGCGAGACTGCACGGAGTACGGACCGTGGTACGGAGTAGCTATAGATGCTTCAAGTACGGGTACACGTATAGATTCCAAGTTTCCGGACCCCTAGCCTTGGTACCTATTACCCGACATCATCGCTGTCTGTGACCCTGGATCGTCAGTTACAGGGCCTCATCGCCGTCGTTGAGCATATACTTGTATACCTGTAATACTAAGTACTAAGTACTGCCTCGTTCATGCTGCGCACACACCTTTGCACACATACAACCTGCAGCAAAAAAATGCTTCGGGAGCGCTCTTGCATCTCATCTCATCGCACACATCAAGGGGGCGCATATGGCTGGCCTCCTTCCCTCCCCCCCGCTCTTTTCTTCAGGCCGCCAGGGGCTTCGACCGCTGGAATCCCAATGCCAGCCACTAAAACGCCAGGGGGCCGCTGCCCTGAGCGCGCGCCCTTACAGGCCCCGACGCACGCGGCATCCCCACTGTGCTGCGAATCCTGCACGCACTAAGATTTGATGGCGCGCGCTGCCAGCTGCCGGCACAGGCACAGGTACGTACCGGGCGACGATGGACTCGCCATTCGCAGCGCATCCGGACCATGTCTTCCCGTCAAATTCTCTCTCTTCTTCTCCCCCCCCCAGCGCCGGCCCTCACGAGGCACGGCCAGCCCCAGGGCAAACCATCTGTCTGTGCCATCCCGGATCCAACACCGCAAAGGCCCCCGTCTCAAGAGCATTGCTCTGTTTTTTTCAAGTGTTGCGGCGCTGCCTCCGAGTCTCTGGCCGCGCCAGTCAAGCTCCGACTCTTGATCACACACATCCTTGCTAGTTCTTTCTCTCCCTCTGCCGCTGTCATGCCTGTCTGCGACTGTCTCGTGCTGTGCTGTGGCTTCGAAAACTTTTGACGCTCTTGTCGCCTCAACCTTTCTATCGACCTTTGTATCCAAAAGGGCTACCTACTACTGCGCGAGATACCGCCGTGTAGTAGAGCATCTGACCTGACCTGACTCGACGACACGATACGACACGACACGATACAATTCGATTCTTTCGATCCGATATACCAGTCAGTTACTGAACGCAGAGTGGTACGGGCTCGCTCTACTGTCCACTCCTCGAACCATCATCCGTCCCGTGCCTGCATGGCGTCAGTTGGTAAGTACAACGTGCCCTCGTTCGCTCGCTCGCTCTGTCCCGTCCGCATCTGCCTTTGCTCGCCTCTCGTCTCGAGCTGCTCGACTCCAGTCTTGCCGCGCATCTATTCTGCCATTTGTGTCGAGTCACAGAGCAGTCGGTGGTTGCTCCATCGCGACACTTTGGCTTCCAGCCCTCTCTCCCACATTCCAGTCGCTGACGCTCTTTTCGATTGTTTCCAGAAGCACCAGCCTTGAGCAACACGAGCTCCGTCCCATCATAGCATTGGATGGGCCATGGATGCCGCCGAGCCTCCCCTTGTGGCGGCGGCGGCGCGGCCATCCCACGGATTGCGATCGAAGCCATCCACCAAGCGGCGCAAAGCGCCCCCCCTAAAAACGACACAAACCGCATCCCAAGGCGCTGGAGCGAAAGGTGACAATGCTGGGAGGAAACACCCCTCCGGAGACGTGCTGGACGCGAAGCAAACGTCACCGCCAAAGCCACCGACCAAGGTGATGCGAAAGCCCTCGACTACTGGCCGGCCGATTGTGCCCTTGACCGAGCAGAAATCCCTCGACAGGACGCTATCGAAAGGAAAACGAGACGAAGAATCTGACCGATGGGATGTTGCACCAGACGGCGCCTCGGCCGGCCGTACAGGGCGCCAGTTTACAGTTGCCAACGTCGGCAACAACGGGAAACTATACCTACGGTATGGGAATGATTTGCACTCCTTTGGATGGTACACCCAAATATCATATGGCTAACCCTCTTCCTTTAGGCCCTCGGTCCGACGTGCGAATAAGAGATACCCCCAACCTAATTTCACCTTTCCTATAACACCGCCTGGGACTGCCGGGCTGGAGGGCGTTTATCCGGATAACCTAGACGAACCTTCAAACTCAGCAGCAGACCGCCATGACAACCAGTTCACTCCTACACCGAGAACCTCGATTATCCCCAACAACTACGCCCCCGAGACCAGTGTCCTTATATCAGCGACGGCGCATCGTAGAGCAGTGTCGGATGGTACAATTCGTGACTTCAACTCGCCGACAGGCACCGACACGGATGGATATAGAATCGTCATCACAAAGCCAACGCACGGTGATGATCATCGGCCAAAGACGACGGATCATCTTGATGAACTGGATGCTGATGGTGTGCCTGTGCTCGATATCAATATCCCATCCTGGAAGCTGGGCACTCCGCGTTTCTCTACCAGAGGCACTCCGATGTTCAGGGGCTCTTCCTATGCTCCCACCGATGAATTCCGTTCCGCCAGCCGTTCGTCCATGTACCATTCGTCAGACAGAAGCCTCGGCGTGCCGCTGCGCGGCTTGAGATCAAGGCGCCCTAGTCATCTTGTCATCCCACAGCTCCGCTTTCCTCGAACTTCACATGCATCATCACAAGCCTCAATCCGCCAGCCGCGCGCCGTGCCCTCTACATATGCATCTACACACCTCGTCATCGGACCGGACATGTTTGACGACCTCACCTTTAAGCCTGCTTGCGATGATAGATTAATAGTGCGCTACTCGCCCAGCGGATCCGTGACTGCTGCGACCCCATCTCGGCTGGTTGCCGAGATCACTTCTCCAAGCTTCTTGGACTACGAGCTAATCTCCGACTTCTTCTTGACTTTCAGAGCTTTCCTTGAGCCGGAGATCCTCCTGCGAATGCTCATGGCGAGGCTCCGGTGGGCTTTGGAACGCACCGACGAGATTGGCATGATTGTTCGGGTTCGAACCTTTGTCGCCATGCGACACTGGATCCTCAACTATTTTGTCGATGACTTTGTTCTGGACTATGATCTTCGCGTCCTCTTCTGCATCTTGCTCAACGACTTTGTCGACGAACTGTCTCAGGATATGAAGGAGCGCAGAGTGCAGCTCAAGATATTGACCGAGCTCAAGAAGTGCTGGCGGCGTATATGTGCTCATTATTGGGATGGCCCCATTTTTGACGATACCTTGGGACCTCAAGTCCCGGTTGCGCCGGGAGGCATTGCCGGCTACAGAGATCCCAACCTAGATCCTACTTTTTGGGAAAAGGAAGGAGTCGATCCGCCACAGTGGCATGCCGTATCTGCCATCTCGAACGACTTGGGTGACGAGACGAACCCGATCGACGATATCCCTGGAACGACCAGCCTCGAAGACTTCCTCGTGTTAGAGGACCGTCCAGGGACTCCCGAGCATCAGATCATCACCACTCCCATGCTTAGCACCGGACCAGCATCACCCCTTAGCATAGCAAGCATGGACATTGTGTCTTGTTCCTTCCCCAGCAAGAACGTGAGGTCTCTGAACCCAAACTCCAGCCAGCCTCTGGCGGCTCATCCTGTGTATTCGACATCTCCAATCCTCCCGCCGGGAGCCATCGCGACCACCCCCAAGGCGCTTGCTGGCAAACGCGTTCGTCCGGCGCAAAGCCATAGGCGCAACAATAGCACCACCGATTCTCTAAGAGACCATGGCTCGGATCATTCTTTGTCACACGATGTCGACTTGCACCTGATACTGCAATCCGCCGGGAACCTCGTTCGAGGTAACATTCTCCCACCAGGTCAGCCCTTTGTTGACATCGAAGCCGACACCCCCACTGGTGACCGCAACCGACAGACTACAATCTTCCAGCCCATCGCTCGCAACACTACCAAAGACCGGATCTTTGGCGGCGCCATGTCTGGGTCTGGAATGAAGAAGTTTTTGGGGGGCGTACGGCGTGCCTTGAACAACCGGGGGCAATGGTCGTCTGGGTCGCACTCGAGTTTGCCTGCCGCGGCTTCCGTGGGTGTTCATGCCATCACGATGGACCAGCTACCTGGGACGACCGTCATTCCGCAGGCCGGTTACGGGCACAGCACCACTCGACCGCAGGTCAGGATCGATCTGCTCGGAGCCGAAGTCGCCGAAGATTTCAAGAGAGCCATCCGAGAGGAGGAAGAAGCTGCCGAAGCAGAACGACTAGGTGCGCCAAGACCTGCTCCGAAGCCCGCTTCGACCATCCCTAGACCCATGGAGTATTCGGCCGCGCACATGGAGTCCAGCACGGTCGATTATTTGGGTCAGGATCGACGATCACGACCTATGAGCGACATGGGCCTCACTACCGGGAGCCAGTCCATCGTCATCGTTGACGATACGGCTCCGTTCGATATGCCAGGCATACGCGACAGGCTTCCTGCTGCTGCTGCTTTCAACCCCTCTGTCGGAGGATTATCAGTAGGCTCCTTTTTAACCGCTGGTGGCGACCCGACCCCCCCTACAACGCCGCCCGCGCAGCTCATGGCCGGAACGCCTCGGAGGTCATCATATCTTCTCGACCAGCTCGTCGGTCCACCTTCAGCCTCCCAGGAGTCTCTGCCCCCGTTCGTCCCAGACATGGCGACTTTGGGAGGTACCTACAGCCTAGGAGCGTCAGATGATGCGAGCCGATTCTCATACTCGACGATGCGCCGCAGCAACCAGCGCCACCCACCAGTTAGTCGCGGGACGTTGCAGATACATAAGAGAAACCAGTCTACAAATACTCAAAAGTCAATCTACTCCTTTAGGCGTCATGCCTCGTTTAGCAGTCGCCTTGAGCGGCAATCTACTGCCCGGAGCTTTGACGCCACCACGGATTCTTCCATGCTGGACAGGGAATACCAAGCTCCCGTCGTCGAACCGCCTCGCGTACTTCGGAGGCGTCCTGGCGGCTATTTGAGAGCTGTAGCCAACGTGGCCGGCTTGGATAATCAACCCACTGTTCGAAGGTCACAATCTGTTGGGTCCTTGACGACTTATACCGAGTCCGTCCGGAGCTCGTATCTTCTTGGCACTCATCAGGAGCAGGATGACGATGATGCTGATGATTGTAGTATTGCTGGAGCAAAAGACCATCCTCGTGAAAGACAGGAGATATTCTCCGTTGGTCAGCTGACCGAGAAGCCTCCCAAACGACACTTGTCTCTGTTTAGCACACATTCATCCAAGCCCATCATGCGTCCGTCGTTTGAAATAGAGGCGCGAAAGCTGGCACAGATACCCGATGAGGACGACGGCGGCATCGAGTCTGCCTTGCTCAAGCTCGAAGGCAAATATCAACCGAAGCCAAAGTCGTTTGAGCAGCTTAAGCAGACAGCTCTGATTGACGCAGAAGAGTTTGGTGGCGCAGCAGCCGCGGCAGATCGTCAATACCAAGGGAGTGAAGTGTACGGAACGGATCACGAATACCTCTCCTCGCAAAGCTTGGATTTCAGTCAAGGTAAAGGAAAGCAGCCACTGGCCTCGGAATATAACCGGGATACCTTGACTGTGCGCAGCAGAGCGGCCACTCTTGGGGCTCGTTCGCTTGGGGCTCGTTCGCTTGAGGCACGTTCGTTCCTGACCGGCGACTCGGACGAGTCATATTGTTCCATACCTTTGCTTGACAGGGGTCTGACAGATGATGGTCGAAGCGCGAGAGGGACTGCGCAGTGGACTAACCGGTCAGTTCTTCGGGGCTCATCCGATGATGACGACGTTGCTACTTCAAATCCTGCCATGAGGGGTCAATATGACCCTCTCCAGGCCTCCAACCATCATCTTTCTTACGATTTCGTTGAAAAGACGGAGAGCATTGAGGGAATCCAGCCCGGCAAGACGGCCCCTGCCCCGGCCGAAGATCAAACTTTTCTGGAAGATGCCAGTATTGGCGGTTCGGATCTTTCATCTGAGCTTTCCCCTTCCGAGGCCGAGGATGTGGTGGACACTCTCGGTAAGAGAGCTGCTGTGTTTTCTATATCATCCCAACCACATCCGTTTGGAGATCCCATTTCTACACCACGGTCCGACTCTTCATCCGCTCCTATGACGCTCGCCCAGGCATTGGCGATGAGTCCGGTGATGATGAGCCCAATAGTGATGAACACAGAAAGAACTCTCGACCCAGATCAAATTTGGTCCCGTAAACCGCTTCCTCTGTCCCCAGAGATGCTTCAAGACGTCTCCTACATGGGCGAGCCCAAATCTCCACAAGAGCCATCGCATGCCACTGAAGCAGCCTTCAAATCATCGCCCCAGTCAGAGATTCCCAACACCCTCAAGTATTCGGTTCATTTGCCATTTATTCTGGCATTTGACTCCGACACCTTGGCTCAGCAATTCACTCTCATAGAGAAGGATGCTCTGAATGATATTGACTGGAGGGAGCTGATTGAGATGAACTGGAAAAACGCTACCAGCAACGATTCCCGCTCATGGGTTGACTTTTTAAGAAATACCAATGCTCATGGGGTTGAAGTTGTTGTTGCGCGATTCAATATCATGGTCAAGTGGGCCATCTCCGAAATTGTCCTCACCCAGCACATCGAAGAGAGGGCTCGATGCATCATCAAACTCATCCATATAGCAGCGCATTGTCGGCGTTATCGCAATTTTGCCACCTTGGCACAGCTTACCATCGCCTTGTCCAGCGCTGAGGTCTCCCGTCTATCAAAGACTTGGGATCTGGTTCCAGCTCGCGACCTAAACACGCTCGGCGAAATGGAGGCACTTGTTACGCCCACACGCAACTTTTATAACCTCCGAGCCGAAATGGAGGGCGGTTCCGATGGGGGCTGCATACCCTTTGTCGGCATTTACACTCACGATCTTCTTTTCAATGCGCAGCGCGCTTCAGAGATTGCTAGCTCGCCAACTACTCCTCCGCTCATCAACTTTGAACGGTGCCGCATTGGGGCTGCCGTGGTCAAGACCCTGTTGCGACTACTCGAGGCCAGCACTCGATACACGTTCCAGCCTGTCGAAGGCATAACAGAGCGATGTCTCTGGATGGGCGCGTTGAGCGACGATGAGATCCGACGGCATTCCGAGGCGTTGGAGTAGACGAGCTTACACAACCACTGATTTTTCCCTCTAATCCCTTGAAACCTTTTTTGATACCACATATTTTCGCCATATAACGCAAGCAGACCACATCCAACTGCATCTCGACCTCTCTCCATACGCACACTCTTCTTCCATGCTTCTCAAGCGTCCCTTTGTCTTTTGTTAGCTTTGATATAGAAGTTACACGGCATCAGAATTTCACCGAGACTTTGCAAGACTTTTTTCATTTGTCGCAGCAAATAGCTTACGGAATAAAACCAAGGGAGGCCCCAATTCACGACAAAAATTATAGTTGCGCGGCATGTTTCTCTTTCGCTGCCATTCATCTAGCTATCTTTCTTTTTGTTTTATTCTTGTCTATCTAAAAGGCATTCGCAAGGTCGATACCACATAACGCATTTCAAAACATCAAAAAACACTGGCCACTGCCACCATCACTATTACTGCTTCTGCCCAAATACTATTACCACACACTTTGAGCGAGACTCCTTTCCTCTGTTGATCAGATTGCCATTTCTTTTTCACTTTTTTTCCCCCCCTCTTCTTATTTTTCCTTTGAGCCTTGTTTTTTTTTTTGTTTTGATTTTTCCATTATTTTGGCATGATGGTTTTCGGCGTGGGAGTATAAAGAAGGATATAACAAATAGGGGGCTTAGATACCAATACTGGGGGCACTGTGGATAAATTTGGGATGATAGCGTATAGGACATATATATACAGCCTTTGAAAGATGATATATATATAATTGACACTCGACCGAGATCGGTTGCTGATAGAATACAAAGAAAGTTCTGTTTCTTATACACACACTTGCAGTCGGGCTCACCTTTTATATATAAGAGATTGTTGTCCATATGATATTGCTAATCTTTGCAGGGTTTCACAAGAAATGAATGGGAGAAACCATTTAAAGGGGGATATCTTTAAAGTCTTTTTTTCTTTCACTATGGTCGGCTGTAATAAAAGCTCTTTTTTATGCACCACCAAAAAATCAGGGACCTTGGGCGAGGCAACGATTAAGTCCGCCCCAGCGGCCGCACAGGGCTTTCCCTCTTCCCTTCCTGACGAAAGGGAGAGTATCTTTCCCTCATCAGTGCTGCCAGCTCAAACCCAAATCCGAGACCCCCCGCCGTTGCAAAGCCTGAAAAACGCCTCCCCAATTTCTTTTTTTGACCAGGTCGCCAGATTACCACTCCGCAGAGTAAGCTCCCATCGCCCTCTTGTCCAGATGCCGCTTCGATTGAATTGTCTACCACTGGCTCTCCTTGGCACCCTCAGCCCAGTCCTGGCCACCGGAGGCGGCGGCCCACTCCTGGCCGGCACCAGCGCCGTCCCAGCCAGCAGCGGCGTTAGCACCAGCGAAGCCGGGGGCGGGAGCCTCCCAGTCACCACCAGCGGCGGGGAAGCCGGACTCGACGGCAGCGGGAGCCTCCTCCTCAGCGGCGGTGATGAGCTTCTCGTCCTCGACCTTCTCCTCGGCCTCGGCCTCAGGGTCGCGGTCTGTTGTTTTTGAGTGGTTAGCTTTGAGCATTCATAATAGGGAGGGAGAAGAGGAGAAGTAAGTAGCAAAGACATACAGAAGTACAGATCAACCATGACGTCCCAGGGGGTCTCGCGGTTGAAGATGGTGCCACGGAGACGGAGGACCTCACGGGCAAGGAGCCACCAGATGGTACCAATGGCGTGGCGACCCTTGTTGTTGGTAGGGATGGCAACGTCGACGTACTCGGTGGGAGAGTCGGTGTCGCAGAGGGCAATGACGGGGATGTTGACGTAGCTGGCCTCCTTGATGGCCTGGGCGTCGGTGCGAGGGTCGGTCACGACAATCAGGCGGGGCTCCTTGAAAGAGCGGGTGATGTAGTTGGTGAAGCTACCGGGGGTGAAGCGACCAGCAATGGGGGAGGCGCCGGTGTGGGCGGCGAACTTGAGGACGGCACGCTGACCATAGGGACGGGCAGAGATAACGCAGATGTCGGCGGGGTTCTCAATGGCGACGATGATACGGGCGGCCAGGACAATCTTCTCCCTTTATTTTTTCAGATATGTTAGTATTTTTTTCTCCGTAGCTCATTGTGTCCGCCAGGAGCTCTTCTCCTCTCAAAAAAACGCACCAGGTCTTGCCAATGTTCAGGACGTTGACACCATCGACACGGGTCTTCCACAGGTAAGGCTCCATGTGCACCTGGAGGTTCTTGGAACCGAGGTGGCACTGGGCCGCCAGGAGCATCTCGATGTCCTGGGAGGTGGCATTGAAAACGGACGGCAGGTTAGCGGGAGCCATCTTGACTGAATTTCCTTCGCGGTGGGAAAGTTGTCGTTGAAGGAGGCAAGATTTCGGCGGGATCGTGGACGGGCTTCGTGCAAAGTTTCGCAAAAGTTCGCGAGGGCTACTTTGATTTTCCCCAAAAAATGTGTGTGGCCGCAGCCCTGAACAGACTAGTACAAAAGAGGACTAGACAAGCTGTACTCGTTTCGAGGACCCGAGAGGGTCTTGAGATGTCACGTGAATAGATGACTAACACAAATCTTCTCAGAGAGGTGGGGCTCTTCTTTGAGTAGTCAGCAATTCTGCGAAAGCGTGGGTTGATAGTAGTATCGGGAAGGGAAATTTTGAGGGCCCCGTCTGGAAGGCGGGTAGATGGCACTTCATCCCGCAAAAGTGAAGAACAGCTTGTTGGCGCAACGATGCCGCCTAGAATAGATTTGCTGCAGCGGCTGGGCACAGTCAATTGTATGATTACACCCCTTGTTTTGGAAAAAAAAAAGATTGAGTGGCTTCGAGGCCGTTGACGGGGGACATATCGCTAATTGAGCTTGTTAGTGTGCCTACGGCCTGCGACGACACCGGCGACACAGGCCTTCCTCCCACTCGTCCAGAAGGCCAATCTTTCTCTGCGTGAGAAGAAGAAGAAGGCAAAGCAGGATCCGTACAAATGGGCACAGGCCCAGCAACGCAAAGCCGCCAACCTCAAGAGGCAAGACGAGCTCCAGAAGAAGCGAGATGAGGAATGGGGAGATCCCGTACGAGGAAGAGTGACGCCGTTTCTCGAATCCCTAGACTCGGCCGGGCAAAATGCCTCGAGCACGGTGCCTAGGGATGCAAGTGGAAATGCCCTAGAGGAGGCAAGAGAGCTACCTACAACGCCCGGCCTGCGTAATCATTTCCTTACCGATGCCGAGCTCGAAGATGCCGTCAAGCATGCCTATGCTCTGACAAAGCCCATGGTCGGAGTGGTAGAATCGCAAATGGATCCTACAACAGAAGAAGAGAGGAAGCAGGCACACAACCAGAAGCATCAGAAGGCTCTCGAGGCGCTGCGGAGAATCACAGCCCTGAGCAACGGTAGCGCACGGGATCGATTCCACGCAAACGTCAGGCGCATCGTTGATGAATTCGGACGCCACAACACAGACAAATTTCTCACGCCCAAGCCGCAGTCCATTTCACCAAACACCACGCCGATGCCTGGCCGTGCGGGGCCGGACACTGGCAGCTCAGAGGTCCAGATTGCTATTCTGACGGCAAAGATCAGATCGCTATCAGAAGCACTGGCAATCAACCGAGGCTACAAGGATAAGCACAACAAGCGAAACTTGAGATTGCTTGTGCACCGACGCCAGAAGCTGCTTCAATACATGGAGCGAAAAGAGAGGGGCAGTGAGAGATGGACGCATATGCTTGAGAAGTTGGGTCTCACGCCGGCAACGTGGAAGGGACAGATCGATCTGTAAAAGGCAAGGGGGGAGGATTAAAAGCGAAAAAGTGCTGTAGGAATAGTTTAAGCATCTGTATATGTACAATAGAGCCCATCAGAGGATGCGTGATTGCCCATGTCAATCGTTCGCCTCTTCCATATGCGCCTAATCTGAATGAACCCTTCCCGTGCAATTATACGAAACGAAAACGACAAATTGTTATACTACACTCGCACGCTGCCCAAGACAATACATCATCATCCATGTGCCGCTTAGAAGACGCTAATAAAGTTTCCAATGCGATCCTTCTGGTTCTGAGCTATACACTCAGCAATCCATGTAATGTTGCGAATTTCCTATCACGCGTTAGTGTTGCGGTTCTTTTTGTTATCAGACTGTGAGAAGGTGACATACTTGCTCCCTAAGCTTCACCCATGCGTAAATAATGGCATAGGTAAATTGTCGTGTGAATGCATCTTTGGAAATCTCCATTTCCTTTTGGTAAAACAGATCCTCTAAGCTTTTGCCATCTGCGGAACCGCCACCCATGTTGCCAGGGCCGGATGAGCCACCCAGGGACACGGCATCAAAGAAAGTCTTGTAGTCATGAACACCATCGACGGCAAGACGCACGCCCTCAACGTCATCAGCTCGAGAGAGCATCAAGGTTCCCTCAGGGTACAGCTTGCCAAAGGTCGGGTACAACTTGTTGCGGTCTGCCTTGGTCAACTCGGTGCCGAAAGAGTTTAGGGTGATGTTGATGGCTCGGCGGTCCGCCTCAAACTCAAGGATGTTAGACATAACCTCAGCGGTAGGTGTGCCGGCCATATCGGAATGGGTGTTGACAAAGTTGTAAAAGTCTTCGAGATAGTTCTTGTAGAGGGTATTTCGAACGATCTCAATGTTGAGCTCATCCAGATCTTGATGGCTAAGACTGCCCTTGAAGTATGGAGCGAGCGGAGTCTCGATTAACACGCTGTTATAGAGCTCTTCGACGTTAGTTGCGACACATAGCACAGGCATGGTCTCAAACCATCCCAACGGGTGGCATCGCTCCAAGAGTTCTCGCGTGTCTCGTTCGTGGAGGGTGCCGGTAATGAGCAGGGCAACGTTATCAATCATGTAGCCGTATGTCACGTAGTCCATGAATTGAGCCAAGGATCCGGTAGCATTAGCGCGCACATATCGAAATTCCGAGATGAGCTTGTCAGTTGTCTTTGATGCGAGCGCAGATGTTGATGGATTCGGAGGAAGGGATGCAAGGAAGTCTCCATAAGCAGGACCAAGCTGCAGCTTCAGGTCTGAGAGTGTTAGCAAACGGAATTTATCCTATCGGCGGGCCCGTATATACCATCAATAGTCTCGCATTGTGTCAAGTTGCTGTAGGCTGGTGTCGTCAGAAGACTGTTGCGATAGCCGCGAACAATGCCCTCGACATAGCTGCACACACCCCCCGTCAGTTAAGCTCAAAGTGAAGCGAGTCTGAGCTGCTGCTCACCCATTGTTCACGTTGAACAGAAGACCTTCCATCTTGTTTTGATTCGTAAGTCCTCCGAGGTATGCGAGATGGAGAAAATTGATGGCAAAACGAGCGGTGACCCGGGATAGCGCGACGGTATAAGAGCTGGCTTGGCTTGCCCCGAAGTTATTTATTCTCGGAACTACTTCTGCATGACGGGCGAGCGAGGCGCAATCGCAGTGACACAGCTTCCCACGTGAGTGGTCCAAGAGAGTTCCGGAATATCTGTAGTGCCGACGCCCGAGCGGCCCATCCCACTTGGAAGCATTAGCACCAATGCAAGGCCAAAAATTTTGAGTGGAGACGAAAGCTTCGACTGAAAAATTTCCCAAAACCACATTTTGTTCGGCTTCTTCCCTGAATCCTCACGCACACAACACCTTCAATTGGGACTTGGGAAGAAGAAGGAACTCAATCGACAAGCGCAAGAGCCATAGAGAGAGTCCCAACCATTCACAATGTCTCTCTTCGTTCTTGCCGAGACGCCTGCAGGGTCAGTTTTCGAAGCCTCCAGCTATTCCTCCAGACGATCTTCCTCGATCGCGTGTATTGGAACTTGACTGACAGAATTGCAGCTATGGCCTGTTGAAGGCGAGCGATAAAAAGATGCTCAAGAATGCCGACCTCGCGGCTGAGCTGGGGAAGCCAGAGCGCTTGGTTGAGATGTAAGATTGCCTCTTCATTCCCTGCTCTCTCTATGATAATTTTTTTTTCCCTCTTCTTCTTTGGGCTAACCAATGGTCGCGCGCACAGGTTGAAGCTCAAGAAATTTGTCAAGTTCGACAGCGCCGCCATGGCTTTGGAAGAAGCCGCCGCCGTTAGCCAAGGCCAGATTCCTCCTCTTTTGAGCACTCTGTTGGAGGATCTCCAGGCCGAGAAGAAGGCTTCTTTGGCTGTTGCGGATCTGAAGCTGGGTACTGCCATCTCCAACTTGCCTAAGCTCAACGTCACTCCGGTGGCTGGCTCCAACACCATGGACCTTTTCCGAGCCGTTCGAGAACATGTTTCGTCTCTTATCCCCGGTCTCGACCAGGACGTGCTTGACCGCATGACCCTTGGTCTTTCGCACTCAATGTCCCGACACAAGCTCAAGTTCTCTCCTGATAAGGTTGATTCTATGATCATCCAGGCCATCAAGATGCTCGATGATATTGACAAGGAGCTCAACGTTTACGCCATGAGAACAAAGGAGTGGTACGGATGGCATTTCCCCGAGATGGCCAAGACCCTCAATGATAACTTGGCCTACGCTCGTGTTGTTCGACACGTCGGCATGCGAGACAACTTCAAGGACGCCGATCTTTCTGAAATCCTCCCGGAAGACGTTGAGGCTGCCCTGAAGGCTTCTGCCGAGCTCAGCATGGGTGTCGAGATCACTGAGGATGATTTGAAGAACGCTGTCGAGCTTGCGGACCAGGTTATTAAGTTTACCGAGTACCGAGCCCAGCTCACGTCCTATCTTGAAAGCCGAATGCGCGCCATTGCACCCAACCTGACTGCCCTGGTTGGCTATTTGGTTGGCGCTAGGCTCATTTCTCACGCCGGTTCTGTCCTCAGCCTGGCTAAGGCCCCAGGTTCTACCATTCAGATTCTCGGTGCTGAGAAGGCTCTTTTCCGAGCTCTCAAGACGAAGAAGGATACCCCCAAGTATGGTATCATGTACCACTCTTCACTTGTCGGCCAGGCTACTGGCAAGAACAAGGGCAAGATTGCGCGTATGCTGTCTGCCAAGGTCGCCCTCGGTCTCCGTGTGGATGCTCTAGGTGAAGAGGACGAGGAGGACGAGGAGCAGCGAGCCATCCTTGGTCTCACCAGCCGAATCAAGCTTGAGAACCATCTTCGCAGACTTGAAGGCAAGGCCCCTCTCCCCAAGGGCACCAACGTAACTCCTTCTGGAGAAATCGTCACCGCTGGACAGTTCACTTTGAAGGAGGCCAGCAGATACGGCGTTGATGTCGACGGTGTGACTGACCATGTCATGGGCGACGCCGACGAGGAGCCTGCCGCAAAGAGCAAGAAGTCCAAGAAGCCAAGAATCGAGGTTGTCGAGGAGGATGACGTGGATATGGAGGACGCTCCGGAGGACTCCGATGACGAGTCTGCCGATGGTCCCGCCAAGTCAGTGAAGAAGCTCTCAAGCGAAGAGTATGAGCGATTGGCCGAGCTCTCTGGTCTTTCTGTCAAGAAGTTCAAGAGGAAGTACGAGCGCGGTGACGTCCAGCTCAACGACGACGGCACCCCCAAGGTGTTCAGCAAGAAGGAGCTGAAGAAGCTCCGCAAGGCTGACGAGGCCGCCACACCAGTCAAGTCCAACGACAAGGCCGCCGACGCTTCATCAGAGAAGAAGAAGAAGCGGAAGGCTGATGAAAACGGCGAGGCCGAGTCCAAGAAGGACAAGAAGCAGAAGAAGAAGCGTGAATCTCTCGGTGCTTAGAACCCTTCGAAGAAGCGCCGAGTCTGCTAAATAATGTTACCTAACAGGTATAACACCATTGGGAGAGTCGGCAGCATCTAGCAAAGGAAGGGGGAAAGAATAAAAATCTAAAACAACAATTTCTCGGCAATCTACGAAGCAGGTCAAGGCCCGCATCGGCTTGGATGGGCTCATGAATTACCGATTGAGGTGGTCATGTAGATATGTGATACCTGAGATTCTTTCAGAGGCTTCCGGGCTATCTGTCACTGTTAATATGGCTGGCGTTGGGGGGGAAACAAATCTTTTCTGGCACAGGCGTGGTTTGGTCTTTGTTTACTACAACTGTCTTTTTTTCTTTTTTTTAAAACAACTAAGCTGTCGCCATGGATGTCTGGCATAGGGGGAGGCTTACGAGAGATATGGAAGTGAGATTTCAAGGAATTTGCTACCTAGGTCCTCAATCAAAACAGTTCTTGATCAATGATTAAATGACGTTCTAATTAAAGCAGTGAGACTCATCTGGTAGTAAACCACCAAGAAAAAAATTCAGTAAAACACAATAAATGTATTAATCAATTTTACTTCAAACTGCCATTAAATAATGCTTCGCCTGTCTTCCTTCTCCTCAATCGAGGAGTGGGTATCTTGGGTATCATACATGTCAAACATTTATCTTTCTCTCCCTCCCCAAGATCCACACCCAGCCTCATTTGGTATCAACATACATTACAAAAACATATAACGAGCGTAAAAGAAACGTATCAAACCTGTAACAATCAAACTGTTGTGCAAGGTAGTGCGCATGAATAACAAACTCGAAGAATAAACCGAGTCGCGACGTCGAAACGCAAGGCGAGGCAAACACGTTTGGAGAGTTTCGATGTGAAAAGTCATAGACGTCATTGAAAACGATGGAACGCATGGGCAATGTCGCTTCTCGAAATCAAGTAGACCACGCTAAACCACCAAAGCCACCCAAAGAGTTAGCAGCAAGCCCTCATGCGAGGTACGACACTAGAAATTTTCCACGACGCGAGCGTTCATGGCTTGTTGGAAACTCGGATCCTGACCTCCAAAATCGCGTATATTGCCGGCAGTGCTGCCACTACCTTCACCAGATTGGCCAAGCTCAGTCAGAGCAGCATTCATGGCTGCTCCGCCAAGAGGCTGGCTGCTGCCAGGCAGGAAAATAACTTTGCTATTGGCGGACTTGGCCATGGCTTGCATAGCCTCGAGGTAGCGGATTTGCATGGCTGGCGCAGAGCTCAAGATGTCGGCGGCTTGGCGCATCAGTTTAGCTGATTCGACCTAGTGGAACATTATTGTTAGTCACTCATGGTCACACACTTCAACGGGCAGTAGCAATAGCCCTTCTTGAGGTAATCGACTTCGCGAGATGCGAGCATTGTATTCTTACCTCGGCCTTGGCGGCGATAATCTTGCTTTCACCGATTCGCTTGCTCTGGGCAGCCATTGAGAGCGAGTCTTGCAAGTCTTGGCTGAAGAGAATATCCTTGATAAGCATGCTCTCAACCTGAACGCCCCAGCCAGCGGCGACATCCTCGATAATTTCTCCAATGGACTGAGCAATCTCCTCACGACGCTCGATGACGTCCTGAAGCACGCGAGCACCAACGACGTGACGGAGAGTGGTCTGAGTACGCTCAACAAGAGCTTGGCGAACGTTGGAAATACCAAAAGCAGCCTTGTGAGGAGACACAATGTGATAGTAGATGACAGAAGTCAGGCGCAGAGTGACGTTGTCCTTGGTCATACAAGTTTGCTCAGGGACCTCTGCAATCTGAATTTTAACATCGACTTGGATGAGCCTCTCGCTGAGGGGATTGACCTTGACCAGACCGGGATCAACAGCCTTGTAGAAACGACCGAACTTAGTGACGAGACCAACGTGGCCTTGGTTAACGTGCTTATAAGGGTTGGGGCAGACGACACAGCAGGGAATGGCGCCCATGGTTCCAATGCATGCACCAAGAGTGTTGACTATCCACGAATTACAGTTAGAATTACGACAGAGCCAAAAATGTGCAGACAGAGTTGATCAAGGAAGGACATACTCATGCTGCCATACCAGCCCTTGGGGTTGGCCTCATCCCCAACAACAGCTGCATAGCTGCGTTGAAGATCATCTCCTCTGGGTGGCTGAACCGTCATCTTGTTCTGGGGCTGGAAGCCGGTGCTTGTGCTTCCATCGTAGTCGACAGCCTTGGAGGTGCTGCTATGGCCAGCGCCGTTGACAGCAGACATGTTTGCGGTGATGGTGTTTGAGGTGGCGATACAAATCGCGTGATGTTTTGGCGGGAATCAAGCAGCTGGGGAGAACGAAACAGCAGCCAAGGGAGCTTATTGCTGATTGCTTAATACGATGAAGAAGCAAAGGTGGATGGAAAAGATGAAAAGAAACCTAATTCTACGCAGGCGCTATCCAGTAGAGGGGAGAGAGCACTGTGAAGGAGAGGATCAGCAGCTTTTTGGGGGGGTTGCTGAGCGCATCTTATATAATAGCAGCTCAGTGTGTGGTGTGGTGTGGTTGCATTCCTGGTTCGTAGCGAGCAGGAACACCCCAGGCGGTAGCTCAAGAAGTAGCGCGACGACGTAACTGCCCCGATGGGGGATGGGAAGGCACGACACTGTACTCCGTATTTTGGGGGAGAGCCCTTTTCAACAACCTATGAATTGCTCATCAGGTACGGAGTACTGGAGCGGTACCTCGGGATACCACTTAGCTGAACCTTGCAAGTAGTACCTTGACTAAAAGAGCTATGAAGTGTATACACAGCCTCATCATCATCACCTGGCCAGTGCAGCGCTCACCGATTGATTACCTAGAGACTCTTTCTCCATTTTTCTCCTCCTGTATGTACTCTGTACTCTGCATTCACTTGCTTGTACATACCACTGCTGCCATGGCCCAGCGCTTCCCGCGGTACTTGCATGTAGTTTCTTCTGTCTCGTCTCAGCCTCTCCACGGGAGCTGGTACTACAAGCTATTCTGCAGCTTTGAAAGAGGAAACAGCCGATTTGCACCCTTGCCAAATCGACCGTCGAAATGGAGTGCGGGTGGAGAAGCCACACTCGGCACCGCATCGCCGTGCGGGGAGGCCAAAAAAGCGGAGGCCGAAAGGTGCGCGCTACTCACAAATACTTGCCAAGCAGTGCATACTCCGTCCCAAGCATCGCAATCGACACCCTCTTTTTTTCTGCTGGCGCTGCATATTGCAAGTAGTAGCACTACCCAGTAATAGAATAGTTCTTTTTTTTTTTTTTTTTGCTTCCTCCAAAATAGCCCAGATGGCGCGCTCAATGGTGTGACGTGATTGATCGCTCCGGTCGGTTTCAACGGCTCTGCAGCTACAGCACGGAGAAGCACAAATCTCATCGGGTGCGACACGCGTTGTTTCGAAACCGCCATTAGGCGACAGAGCCTGTTTCTCCAGATCCGAGATGCCGGCTTTGCTCACCAAACATGGAATTGGGCGTTTCCTCGCAGCAACAGCACCGTACAAAATAACCACTTGGTCAGCTTATCATGGCCAACACGGGTTCACAAAGTGTAGCTCCAGAAAATTATAGCGGATTGTTCCGCGGCCTCTGCATGTCATGGCTTGATGGCTAATTCCCGCCACCCATCTTTTTCGTCTTCTACCACAGAGGCCCCATCGGAATCGAAGCCACCCATTCCAAATAGCCCAAGCATCCATTGGGCAGCTCACTCGAATCCCGGCTTGCCCAATAAGCTCCGTTCTGCACGGAGGAGCCAGGATCCGGCTCATCGCTACTGCGCCATCAAGCCGAATTACCCTAGACCAGGGCCTGGATGGATGATGTCGTGAAGCCTCACTTTTTGGAATCCTTTTCACTGACCGAAATGACGCAGGAAACTTTGTCAATGACCAATGCCAGCATCTAGACCAGCTTCATGCAAAGTACCTGCCTATTACTTCGTACACCATGATTTGGTGGCGTTGGGTACAAATCAAAAGAGCTCATTGAAGCGTGCACACAAGCTTCTGGGTCCTGCACCTAGGCAGACTCAAGAACCCCGTATTCTCCGTATCGATGCATCCACCTCGCAACTCACTCTATTTTACTGGCCAGATCACCGCTGCTGTTACCGTATGCGAGAAAACCCAAAACTTTACCGACTTGTAGCACTGCCTCATTTATCTCAACCCTTGGCAACTCCATAACGGTCCAATATGCACTCCCCCAGTTGGGAAACACTCACCGCTGGCAGAGTTGCACGTGGTCCAATAGCTTTTTACAAAATCGGAATGCTCTCGTCTCCTCGAATCGGCTTTAGCACCATTTAGTTTGCTTTTTAGCATCCGGCATGATGAAATACCACCAGCAAGTGCTGATGCCTGCTGATCAACCACCGGGTCAACACAAGACAGAAAGCCCCGATCCAACCCAAGCCATCATGTGCGATTTGCTCCGGCGCCGCTTTTCCAGAAGCCTTCTAGTTCTGTCGATTCGACATACCCAACCTCCCCTCTCCTACAGTCTTTCAACCTTGATCTGGGTACCACTGTCTTGCCATGACTGCGCCGACTTGAGCGGTTTTCTCTCCCTCTTGATAGTATTTTGTTACAATCGTCTTCTCGCCTATCGATCCTTTGCTCGGCAGAGCCACATTCCCCATTTCGTGACCTGTAAAAGCCTCAAGTTCTGTATCTACTCATCTTTGGGTGACCCTGCAACTGCCGCATCTAGGCAGGCAAATGCAACAATGCAAGCCACGCGTACTGGACACACACAGATGCAGCTTGACTGACTGACTGACTGACGTATACACTCCGATCCCTATTTGTCCATTTGTCTATTCATTTGTTTGTTTAAGCAGAGGAACCTGTGTTGTACAGAAACGTGACTTAAAAGTGGCCGCCTGAAGGATTAATTGAGTGGCCAACCCCGAGCGTCAGAGCCGTCTGCCTACCTACATGGGTTAATACCGACTCGACAATCCCCCATCTGCAGGTACATACAAGTACTACTGCCACTATGTTTTCCGTGTAATACGGCTTTAGTCCTTTGTAGATCAGGCATTCCCGGATTAGGCTCGCACATCACTTGACATCAGTGAGACCCACAAGCAATGCTTCCTTCGCTTGTGCTGAGCCGGAACCTGTCGTATTCCTCGCTTATCACCACTTGGCAGCTTGGATGCTCGGTTGACGGATATTTGGGAATAATTGCCAAGGCTGGCGGAGCCATCAGGTTGATTTACATCTCCGTGGCAATGGCTCAAAGAAAATATGGAGTCATGTTATCAATCCCATTGCCCTATTAATGTGCCTCATTTTCTCGACCAACGCTGTGAGGCTGACTTGGCAAAAGAGTGAGGGTCATGTTTGTTATATTCTCTGAGAACACATCATCAAATGAAAAAAAAAAAAAAAAGTAGCAATCAACACATTGCAAACCAATCTAGCGACAAGGGCAGATATTGAATGATGGCTACATGTCCTAATTTTGAACTCCAAATCCATTTCTAGTTCTCTCCAGATGATATCGTCTTCAAGCAGCCTTGAAAAGTCCCGCACTCGTAAACACCATGTCCGCAGCCTATGTATTTGTACAAGTCCGAAGCAAAGCCAAAAAGTCGCCGTCGTATCCTCATGTTCCGTTAGTTAACTGCATCTTCATCGAATCTCTGCATCCCGCATGAAATCGGGAAGGGTGAAGCCCGTGTCACCACCTTCGAGCCTAGCCGCAGCCAGAGTTTGTGCAATCTCATCCAGTCTGGGATTGCCAACGACCGCACGACTCTCGGCAAGGTTGATGGTATCGACCGTGTCGTCCATTCGGGTGATTTCCGGCTCGCTTGGTTGAACAGCGTCGGCATCAAAGGCGTAAATCTTTATGCCACGCAAGTGTGTGTCCTTGCCATTTTGGTGATTCTCTAGTATCTGCATCTGCAACACCCAAGACACGAGCGTGTTGCCGTCAGGCTCGCCCCCAACGCCTGCGAGAGGTACCTGTTGCCAGCCCACGGGGCTATCGAGGTTCATGGCGGCGAATTGAATAAGATTGTTCTCGCTCGTACCAGATTTGAATATGATTTTGGTGGGAGTATAGGATTCGTCTTCGCTATAGTCAACATAGAAGCGAATGTCGCGAATTCCCACTCTCTTGACAAAATAAATGGTGAGCTTGTGAGGCTGTGGGCCATCTGATCTAATTGAAAAAAAAAAGGCCAATATTAGAAGCTGTTCAAATAGTGGAAGGGAAAGGACTCCGTATAGTCTTACTGCCAGTATGATGCCAAATCATCGCTTCGGAGCTGCTCAACTCCATTGCCCGGTTTATGGCTGCTCACCGTGAACTTTCCCAAGTTGGAAATCTCCTTGAGGCCAAAGACAGCGGGGTCCATCATTGGCAAGAGCTCCTGTTCCTCTTCAACCTGGTCGTCGCCGTTCTCGTCAATGTTTTCGTCGTCGGCATTCTCATCTAGATTCTCGTCAAGGCTCGCTTCCTCAACATCGTACTGGCCCTGAGACATGGTCTCATCATCATAGGTCATCTGATTCGCCTGTTGTTCCAGGACAGCTGTCATGCCTCGCCTCGTCATTCCCAGATGACTGAGATCGGGCTCCGAGTCAGAGCCGGACCCAGAACCAGAGCCATCGGTGTCAAACTGCAGACTAAGGCGATTGCTGGTATTTCTCCGAGTAGCTGAAGTCATGTTAGCGGCGGTGGACTGGTGAACCCTCCTATGCCCTCGACGTTTTCGTTGGCGGTGCTTTTTCTGCTGAGACGAATGCAAAAGCGAATGCAAGAGTGACAGCCGTTTAATCTCCCTGGTCTGATGAGCCACTCGATGCGAAATGGCCTGCACCGTAGCATCACTATTCTCCTTGTCCGGAGAGGGAAACGGTCGGAGAACCGACTCTCTACGGTCGAGAATAGCGCCGCCAGGGGAGATGGTAAGTGGCTGCAGGGGACGACGATTGCTCCCAGTCGGTCGGTTGTAAGGGGGTGAAACCTCGCAAGACGGCAGATTCTCTTGAGGCACCTCTTCTCGAGGCTCAAGAGTGAGTTGCGCAAGAGGCATAACGGAAAAAGAAAAGAGCGTAATAGGGCGGCTTCGCCTCTGTGAATGCAAATGAATGGCTATTGTGTGCGGAGTGCTTGCCTTGGTTTGGACAAGACAACGGGAAAGTGAGGGCTAGGTGAAGATTATTCAGGATAGAAAGAAGGAATAAACGAATGTATGTGTATATGGGTTAAAATAGGTGAATGAATGAATGAATTAAAGGAAGCTTTGAAGGAGAGTATTTGGATCTTGAATCTCAGGGAAAAGAGGAAAGGAAGAGGGAGTGGGAATCAAAGTGCAGACCGAGACCAACTGCACAATATATGCCTGGCACTGCCATGGTTGTTTAAAGAAAAGGTGAAGGAAAAGTGACGCCAAAGTGAGCACACACCTGCTCGACTCCAAGGAGTTGTCCAATAAGAAGTGTAAAGTGTACATGCAGGCAGAACTACATTGCATTTGCCATTTACAAATCTCCCTCGACAAACTCCAATTCAAACAAATGAAAAAACAATTAAAACGCACAACTTACACCTGTGCAGTCGAAATGGATTAGGCGGCGGTTCCATGCCATGCCGCCTCCTATGATTGTCTGGCGTCTGCTGAGCGCCAGCAGCCGCGACGGCGATGGCAGAATCAGGCGTCACCTGTACTTGCAGGGCTTGCCTTCGTGGGTGGTTTCGGCGGTGATGCGTTGCTGCCTCGAGCTCCAGCTGTGCCTGGGCCTGAATCTGGGCCTCTTGGCTTGAGGCTGCCGTCGAAGTTGCTTGAGCATGGCGGGCACGTCTGGAGCCGCGAGGGACATCCATGGTGAGCCATCGTCATGCTCCAAACCAAATCGCAAATCTGGCGCGGCTGGTGATGTGTGCGATGGGAGGATGCGCGTGGTCACGTGATGAGATTCGCCAACGACTCCAAGCAACAACAAGAAGAAGTTCAAAAGCTGTATCTATTCCATTCTATAAAGACGCTATACAAAGACAATCCGTCCATAATCCTAACTTGTAAATCTAAAAGTCTGCAAACTGCAACAACGCTGTTCTGGCGGGCTGTTTTGTCAGGTTCCTCCACCAAAAGGGGGGGAATTCCCAAACATCGTACCCGCCATAAAACTCCCAAGTATAAGCAACTGCTCAAACATCAATCGCTGTCCGCCATGCTATTCCAAAGGTCGCCTTACTCCTCTCCTCAAGATCCATATGTAGATGGATAGACGATGCACAGATTGTTATTTGCATCGCGGTGGGTAGTCAGTCAAGTGTAGCCCCCAACTGACGATGCCGTGTCCTGTTTCGCGATGTCAATTGTGCAGAGTCAAAGTCGATTCTGACGGAGTCTGCTCATTTTGGCCCTGGCCTTCTGGTGGCTTTCTTCTATCATCACTCTCCTCTACTACCGGAGCATGCACGATGTGGGATTGTGCTTCAAGATCGGGCTCTGCTAGAGGATATGCCAGAGTCACATCTCCCTCACTCCGCCTTCCCTGGTTTTGGATTCCCGAGACTTGTCCTTGCAAATTTTGCAACACGATTCCATGCTCTTCTCCATGCTCTTCTCCATCCTGAGCTTCCTGGCCGTCATCTTCTCGAAGCCGGAGCCGCACCAGAGTTCTCTTTGTTAGCCGCTTTACTCTTGCTGTTATATGCAGCTTTTCCTCAAGGAAAAACCAGACCAGAGAAAAAGTCAGAATGCCTGCGACAACAAAGAGACCGGTTGAAACCAACAGCGGATCGCGCCGCCCCCTCTTTGGCGCAGAACGTATCCCGGCCACTGCCGTTTTTCGGAGGGGAACGTCATCTCGAGAATCATGAGCGGAGCCAACGTTGCGTTCTGAGGGTATCCCGTGGCCTTCTTGCATCTCTGAAAAATTGGCATAATCCATCATAATCAAGGCGGCACATGCCATGGATATCACCGTGAAAGTGCCGTTTACGATGGTGATGAATAAGAGCGCCATCCTATATCCTGTTGTGGCTCTGTGAAAATTGACGATTGAGGTCGGCATATTGGAAGCAGACGATAAAGGGGAGGCAGCTCTTGGTAAATTTTTGCAATGGAAAAGAGGCGGTTATCAACGGATGCTTTAACAGAATAAACTGATGAAGATGTTGTATTTGGTGACTGAAAAGTTCAAGTTGAAAGGATTCGTGTTGTCCATGTCGATGTTTATCTACTGCCCCCGAGACGAGTATAGAGTTGGCTCTTTCCTTGATTTTGTTGCCTTTACAACCTGCCTACTCTCACAAGCTCCGTTGCTGAGCAGAGTTTGCTGTTTCTAGTTCAAAAGTAAAGAAGGAAAGTCTGATATAAACTCCTTTGTTTACTGCCAACTGTTGTAGAGGTAATATCCATGTTGATGCCAGCTTCGTTCCCACCGAGCATCTCAGTGTCCCCCAGATCAATCCTTCTATTCCCCCCTTCTGCTGGCATTGCCTTACTTACCGCGAACATCCGCAGGCAGTGGCATTTGTCTCGTCCAGATATTCATGCCAATCTTCTCTCCACTCACCACCGGCAATCCTGCATGCAACGTCCTCTGGTCTCCTCTCCCGTCCGCCAATAGGTTCTCCCAGTAGACCACATTTCCCTCAATAGGCCTAAAGGTAACGCCTGATTCATACTCTTCATCGCAGTCGACAAATTTGCACCACCGCTCGTCCCGCGGCGCATCCAAAATCGGAAAGTTGGTCCCTCCGCCGGTTATGTTGTCAGCCTTGACGTATCCAAAGAAGGAGCTGACGCGGTTCCCGCCCTGAGACGCAGTTGCATGAGCCGGATTTGTGAACCAGTCCGTGTGGAAGTGGTAACGCTCTGTAACTGCGTATTTGACGAGCTGAATGGGCTCAAGATGCGATTCTGGGACATCAAAGCCCTGGAAATCGAGGGCTCGCGCCTCAATGCATCGCACTACAGCGTCTCTGTCGACGGTTGTTGACTGTGATGTGCGGACTGAGTGAATTGCCGAGTTTCCGCCTTTGAGGACTGCAGAGTGTTTGAAATGGCCTTGACTGCGTTGACTTTGTTAACTCATGCCATAACACGCCGATTTTGGGTTGACATACGCAATCTCTTGTAAATGCAGTCGCTCCGCATCGGTGACAAAGTCCTCAATGTATATAACTAGAGGCGACTTGCTTAGAAGGTGGCTTTTATATGGCGGGTGCACGCATTCGTAGTCATTCAGCTTCTTCTGTGACGCATCGGCCCCCGCTGAAGCAATTCCCATGCCGACGGCCAACAAGGCCAGCCAGTGGACTAGGCTTTGCGAATACATGGCGCTCTTTCAAGAATGAGGAGCACAATATGGGGCGAGATGCGAAAAAAAGAAAGCAACGATTAAAGGATGCCGTATAGTCCGTTAAAAAAAAAAAGAGGCAATCCGACACTATCTGGAGGGTTCACAGGCGCTTCGATCCTCCCCGGAATCTCAAACCGAGCGTTGAAACACGAGACGTAGCGTCGATGCAGAAGACTGACAATGGCGTCTTGACCCTGTCGTTTCGAAGTTGGGCACCCCTGCAATCTGACTTGTGATTTGGGGGCGCGGAGCAACAGATGTGGAGGCCATTATGGGCATCGACTACTCGACAATCCAACAAGAAGAAGCAAATTTCATCTGTTCGATCTCCCTCTCCAAAAGAAACCGGTGCATTGTTTCGCGAACAGCTTAAAAAAATGGTGATGCCAAGCCTGTCGAGCATCTTGGTCAAGTGCGGGCTGCTGGCCAGCTTCGCTCACGTAGTTTGCGCTTCTGAACTAAGCGGGGCGACGGAGGTGAAGAGGCATCTTGCGGAGAACGAGTACACTCTGCTGGCTTGTAAGTCTACTGCGCGGCGATTTATTCTGGTTGACGGTTGCTGATTGATATTGATGTTTTTTTGTGGGTTTAGTCGTTGCGGTAAGAGAAGTTTCTGCAGCATTTTCTGTGAGAGTGAGGCTGATTCAAGGGTATTGCCGTCGTTTGCATTCATACAGCCCCAGATGTGAGTATCCATGTGAACTACTCTACTCATAGAACCATGAACGATTGATCAACTAAACTCGACACAAAAAAGAGAAACTAGCAAAAAGCTCTTGAAAGAATGGAAGACGGTGCAAAAGAACGTCGCCTCCGCTGCTGCGATCGACTGTCTAGCCGCCCCTAACTTCTGCCAAGAAATGGACGTCGTCTCCTTTCCTGCGATTCGTCTGTATCAAAGGAACGGGCCAACAACACGATATCGAGGTCCTAGAAGAGCCGCATCGTGAGTCTACTACTAGATTTAGCCCTCCCCCATGTTGACTAGAGAGGACCTAAACATTCTAGCTTAGCATCGAAGCGTTTGTGAAGCGGGCTCTTCGACCATCTGTTCAAGATGTCGATGGGCAACAGCTTGCGGACTTCATCAGCAGCGATGACTACGTGTTTGTCGCTCGGTTACAGGACAAGAACGACAATCTCGACGCTCGATTCCGTAGTCTTGCTCAGGAGTACTCGGACCGGTATTCATTCGGCATAGCCAGCTCCAACGAGCCCAGCGGCATCTGGTGCTACAACAACCTCGACGAGTCTCAGCACACGGCCAGCGATCTCGACGATGCGCATTCGCTCAAGAATCTGCTCCATCTCTGCACCGCAGAGCTAATCCCGCAGCTAACACGGCGCAATGAGATGACCCATCTTTCTGTAAGTTCCAAGCCCCCCCCCTCATCGCGGGCGTTACTGCGGAGGCACTACTGCTTCACTTAACTTGGTGCTAACTAAGCCCTTTCCTCCCTATTTTAGTCAGGGCGGTCCGTGGTCTTCTACCTCTCCAAAAAAGAGGCAGACCGCGAGGCTTACGCTAAAAACCTGAAGCGCGTAGCTCAGCGATACGCTGAATTCCTCAAGTTTGTAACCGTCGACTCTGGCGAGTATCCCGAGATGGCGCGCAGCCTCGGCGTCCGCTCCACGGGCGGCCTGGCAGTGCAGAATGTGCACAATGGTCAGATTTTCTCATTCAGAGGAGATGCCAATTTGCCGGACGAGATTGACCAGTTCATCGTGGCCATCTCCGAGGGCAGAGCCCAGCCGTGGGATGGAACTGTTGTCGAGGAGGACGAGGAGCAGGAGAGCAGGGGAAATCACGATGAGCTTTGAACACACGGTGAAGACTTATAGCTAGCTTGGTGAAGGCGCTCTGAACTGCCAATTTGGAATTTTACATGGGGAATTGACAATAGTACCTGGGCATTACTGGGCTCCTCACGGGAGGCTCTCCGAATAGGGCAATTCTATAGTATTACTACTACTATCAACACGAACTAGTATGCCATACGAAGTACTGGGACTCTATATTATCCGCCGGATAGCGGATATTGATTTCCCATGGCGCCATGCCCCGTATCATCACGGCAATACGGAATTCAGAAGCCCACAAAAAAAAATGTTTGTTGGCTGTTAGAAACGAGCTGTTGGTTCGTAAAAGCACATGCTGTTGGTCATGGAAACAAGTGGGCCTGGAAGTTCTATCCGATGCCAATTTGGAGAGTAAGTGGCTTGGCCATGCTCTCGATAGCATTACGGAAACTGCCTAGATGCGGCGCATACAGGAACTTCTTTCCAACGTCGACTCCGCAGTAGCATTTATTCCCCAATTGATTATGACAAGGGGAGAGATTCTAGACTTGGGGCTGAAGGGGTCTCTCTGAGCTAAGTGAGTGGATAGTATACGAATGATTACTACTCTCTCTCGCATACCGGGGTAGAAGGCCGCCCTATTTACGGGGTAGAAGCTTGTTCCAGTGGGCTCCGTATTATTGTTAGCTTGGGAGAGAAATCGGCAGCAATCTTCATCAATAATGTGTGTTTCCTCGATTGGAACTCAAAAAAGATCATCTTCTCAGACATTTATATCCACAGGAATGACGAAAGTGTGTAAAAAAATCTACATGGCGCTCGCCAATCTGTCTTAGACTAGGCCCGTCAAATCACCCTTCGAGTTAAGTTCTGTATGGACTGTCTCGGATGAACGGTGGCTTACAAACAGGGAAGTAGAAGGGATGCATACTCAATATCCGCAGCCTCTAGCACCGAGTACGAAGGCTTATTACAATCGCTAATGATGGCCCTTGTTTTAAAGTATTTGGCTTTGGCTGGTCAAGGGGGGCCCCTCGGCGACGCAAGTCCGGCCAACAGACCCTCCGTCGATTCGCTCTACACCGGCCCGCAAGGTCGTTGGGCACACTGTCTAACTGAAAATGTAGTGGTTGCAGTTGCATATATTGATGCCATGGTCTTAATTTGGCCTTGCCATTGCTCCGGAAGAAGTGAAGGGCGCCTCGCCGGCGCGTCGGCGTGGAAGAGAGGCAAGACGAAGAGAATAAAGAGGGGCCAGCTCCCGTAGTCCTGGAATCTGTATTTATCCACTCTTTTTGTTTTTTCAGTATTCTGTTGTGATTTCTTTTTGTTCTGTTTCATTCCCTTTAAGAATCATAAATTGTATATTTCTCTCTTCCAAAACAAACAAGTACAATAACGATTGCCGTACATGTTCTTGCCCTAGCAGCCGAAGCACAAGCCAACAGATTCTCGAATGCGGACGGTTGGGCCAACAATGCTGTCCAGACGAACTACTGCTCTGTTGTTGGTCCTCGGAGTGTTTTTGGGTGCATTGGTGATTACCACAAGGCGACTGGAGGTGGTATGCGTTGACGGGATTTACTGCCGAGGGGCGGACCAGGTAGTAAAAGAAAGGCTGAACGCCTTTGGACATGCCGGTGGCACTCAGTTGGATGGCAAAGAGCCCGCCCTCGGATCTGTGGAAGTGCCTGATGATTCATCTTCGATAGCTTTTGATATTAAGCCTCCTAGTCGACCAAAGAACATGCCCAAATCTGATTGCGCACTGTTCCCCGACACTTCGAAGATCCTCCTCGTTATGAAAACAGGGGCCTCTGAAGCCTTCTCCAAAGTCCCAACGCAGGTCCTAACAAATCTAAAATGTTTGCCCGAGTTCCTCATCTTCAGCGATATGGAGCAAGAGATTGCGGGATACAAGATCCACGATAGCCTCGACAAGGTGCTGAATTCGGTAAAAACAAACAACGGAGACTTTGATATCTATTTCCGGCAACGCCAGTGTGCGGTTGACCAAGACAACTGCAATAAACACGAGAACGTTGCAAAGGAGGGATGGGACTTGGACAAATACAAGAACGTCCACATTGCGGAAAAGACGTTTGAGATGCGGCCTGACTATGACTGGTACCTCTTCGTCGACGCCGACACTTATGTGGTGTGGCCAACGATTGTGCACTGGCTGGAGAAGTTGGATCATACTGAGCCAATGTACTTTGGCAGTGTTGCATTGCTAGATGATTTTCCCTTTGGCCACGGCGGCAGCGGCTACGTTGTCTCCAACGCAGCCATGCACGAATTCTTCGAGGGCAAGGATAATGTGGCAAACCGCTGGGACGAAGCCACGAAAAGGGAGTGCTGTGGTGATTTCATGTTTGCAAAAGCATTAAAAGAGGCGACGGGTATCGACGTGAACAATACGGTAAGTTGGGTCCTGTGCCTGGCCAGGCTTCTTGATACCCCCATGTTCCCTTGCTTATGTGCGTCGCTGATTGTCGAAATATGGTGCTAGTGGCCAACAATCAATGGAGAGAAGCCGTTCACCATTCCATATTCTGAGGAGCAGTGGTGCCAACCAATCACCACTATGCACCATGTAGGCAGCGAGGAGTTGTCTGATCTATACGCCTTTGAACGAGAGCGAAACTTTGCCTTTCCCATGCGGATCAAGGATCTCTACCATCAGTTCGTGGCACCGCAACTTGCGCCGACTCGTTCAAATTGGGATAACCTGAGCGATGACGTCTTTTATATGAATGTCTCGTCAAATATGCATGACGACGAACAGCTGAAGAAGGCAAAAAAGAGAGGCTTATCCACTCTCGAGAAGATGGCCCATCTGAGCTTCGACAACTGCCGACAAGCATGCGAGGCCGACAAGGCATGCCTACAGTATGGATTTCATCATGGCATCTGTGGGTTCAGCTGGAGGATCAAGCATGGGTATCCAAGACCAAAGGAAGACCACATAATGGACAGGTGGATGAGCGGATGGGACATTGACAAGATCCAAACATGGGTGCAGGAGCACGACAAGTGCGATGAGAAGATTAAGTGGCCCCTTGTCCAGTCGCCGCGGCCTTGAGACGAAGCAATCGCAGTTTGAGACCCGTGATGCAATAACTCGGACGCAAGCCTAGATGTACCGTCAACATCAGAAGATGGAAACTGAATATGCGAGGCGCGTGGCCAGTGTTAGCCTCTCAATCCATGGCGGTCCCTGCTGGTGCTCCGAGTCAGGAGGACAGGCAACGTGGGGAAACAAAAGATAAAAAAGCCGCCGGTCGCATGGGGTTGCGATAGTACAAGTGCGCGCAAATGAGGCCATCCAGCACAAGCTCATGACCGTCGTCCACGAAGCTCAGAATCTGCTCATCGATAGATGGTGATCCTCTCATCAGATCGTCAGAGAGCACCTTTGTCTGGCATAGTCTCCCTGTCCTCGCCAACACGAACCCCTGGCAATGCGATAAAAACGAAGTGTGATCTGGACCAAAAGAAGGCCGTCTTGGCTATTCTCGTGTCGGCTGAATAAAGACACGAAATCAGCGCATCAGAGATGTAAGAAGGGCGTTTTGTTTCGGGGATATGGATTTGGAAATGGAAGGACAAGGGGGGGCCAGGGAATAAGGTCAAAGAAGGAAGGAGCCCGTAGAAGCAAATCTGCCACTATCGCGACTACTCGAATCCGAAACGCCAATGAGTATGGAGTACGAGACGTGGTGCGTGAAATTGTACGGGGCATGGAAGTAGACGATACATGTTGTTAATACTTAATATCACTGTATGTACTTTTAATCATGGGTTGAATGCAGCTCAATTATCGGCGACAAAGTGCTCTCTTCATATTTTGTAGCAGCATTGTTTCCAAGTACCAATACGGAGTACCCTATCACCCAGTTTGCTAGCAGGGCTCAAGCTCCCTTAATAGGCTATCACATATCGCACGAAAAGTTCACGGCATTGTACCAATAGGGCATTGCCCGCAGGTATGGCACATCTCGTCGCCATTATGAGGCACCTTTTCGTCTCATCTCGTACGAGGTAGGCAAAAAACCATGGTGGAGCATTACTCGTAGTGTTCTGGGTGAAGCGCTACATATTAGCCGTCAATCAAAATTTGGCGAGCGACAAGAGAGAACGGGCGCCAACCCCATTCCGCTGATCTTCGCGCTTTATGAAGAGCTACACGAGCTAGTGAAGCTACCTTGAGCTGCTGGAATGAAGCAAATTGCTCAACACTACCAACATCTAATATTTGAATGCTACTACTGCAGTGCTTAGCGTGAAGCTCTTTTCTGGCGTTCTCGAAAGCCTTCTAGGCAACTATGGATGGATCTGTAGGTTTACTGGTTCATTCCAGCGCTCCTACCAGTATGCAGGAACTGGCCTCCGTATTACAGCTTTTCGGCATATCCAGCGACCCTGCTAGCACTACCACCGTTAATGCTCTACAGCCGATGCTACCACTACGACCTTACCTAACGGCCACGCTTTATGCCTGTATTAGGCCAAGGTTAGCGAACAATTGCATGTACCAAATGGGTCGCCTGTGAGGGCCCCAAAAATTACCACTGATGTCATGGGGTAAAGGGCCCCTAATTCCACCCCTAATGTTCCTATTTTCTTCCTTTTTTTCCTTTTTCCTTCTGCCGTTCTTCCTGCCTTCCCTTTTCCCCCTCTTCTTCTTTTTTTTATTGGTACGTGCTCTCTCTCTCTCTCTCTCTCTCTCTTATATGCACCGCCCTATGGGAGCGAGATGGAACGGCGGGCTCAAGCGAGGTGATGTGCGATATTCCAGCTCCAAGCACGGCTAATAAGCTGCCTGCTGGGGCTGCCTTGGTGGGATTGATTTGATGGCGCTCCTCAATGCATCAAATGACCCGCCCCAAGTATCAGAGCTAGTGCCTGTAGTGCATAGATGAAGGTGAAGCCTGACTGGGGGGGCAGTTGACTGTGATTTCAATGGCGTTGGGCACGCATCCCGTGTCTCTCTTGCGGCTAGGTTTCCAAGGCTCTCGACAAGATTCACACACTCGTAACTCAACTGATACATGCAGTCAGCCACGGCGTCCATCACCAGACTCGGAGCGGCACCCAATCACCAGGGCACCTTGCATGTGATATCCAGGGCCCCGATCCTATGTAGGCAGAAGAGGCAGAATGCGCCTTGGGGCAAGCCTCGAAATGCAAGAAATTATGATTATGACTACATGTATTCGACATTACTAGATAGATGGATGCCTTTGACCATTGCCTCGTTCTTGGATCTATTTTAGCTGCGTTCCATCCCATTTCCCCCTTTATTTCGAGCTTCACCACCACTCAGGTAACGGCACTCGTATTAAAGTTAACCTTTTGTGACCTCCACTCTCGCTTCCTCTTGTTCCGTCGGCCGCTCACCAGCGAATGAAAGAATGAAATAGAACCGTTTAATATTATCACGACCGATACTAGAATTTCGCGCCTCCACCACGGCGAGCTGCTATTGCGACGCCAAAAATACCACGCCTTGCCCTGCTCCCAACTGACTAGTACCGTTCGAGCCAGCAATCAGCGGTCCCTCCCC